>PVKS010026281.1:0-29523 GCA_004027875.1 Aplodontia rufa | reverse complement strand
CAACCCAGATGCCCCTCACTCGACAAGTGGATACAAAAACTTTGGTACATATATACAATTGAATACTACTTGGCCATTAGAGAAGATGATATTATGGCTTTTGATATCAAATGGATGGAGATGGAAAGAATATGCTAAGTGAAGTATCCCAATCTCAGAGACTAAAGGGCCGAATGGTTTCTCTCATCTGTGGATGCTAGAATACATGGGGAAGCAGTAGGGTAGACGGCTAACCTAACAATACTTCATGACTCTCACAGTAATGGGGAATGGCTCCCTAGGATACTTGGATGGGGAGGGGGGAGGGTGTATGAAGAACTCATAGGAGACTGGAGAGTGGGAATATGGGGGAACCATCCCAGAAGCCGATGTCATTCCTCCACGAGCTACCCATTTAACACATGAGTTCTTCTGGGGGAAACTGCAACAGATGAAACCCAAGGTGGTCATCCATGTTTGGCATTACCCCTGGATAACAAAGTATATATACATTGATTACTGTTGGTTTGATAATGTTTATTGTATCTCTATATACTTCTAATTAAAAAAAAGAGAGAGAGAGAGAGGGACAGTGAGAGAGAGAGAATTAATTTTATGTAGTTTTTCATGTGGCTTTCATTTTTTCAATGCTTCGTTATTTGCATGGTGCTGGGGTTTGAATTCATGTACTACGCATGCCAGGCAAGCGCCCTAACTGCTGGGCCACCACTCCAGCCCACTTTTGATGTTTTATAGAATTAAGTGTTGATCAATTTTAGAATCACAAGCCAAGTAAAGATCTTTAAAATTTGTTGCCATCTTCTGACAGATGAACATTTATTGTTTACATGATAAGTATAAATGCAATACACAACTGAACCATGTGGTAAACTGTGATTACTTTCCGTTTCCTGCACAATCTCGTGTTTACCCCTTAATTAAAAATTGTCAATGTTGCCTTTGTTTCATTTTCTCTATACAGTACTTGTCACTGATTCAACCTTCTACTAGGTTTCTCAATTTCCCCCCAGACTGTTAACTCAGATGCATTATTTCACCCTAAAAATTGTCCTCAAATCTTCTGATGTTGGGGCTGGAGTGGTGGCTCAGCGGTTATTGCCCTTGCCTGGCATGGGCCAAGTATGCAGGTTCAAATCCCAGCACCCAGCACCACGTACACAATGAAGTGTCAGGGCATTCTCTCACTGCCCCCTCTTAAAAAAATCTTTGGGGACTGGAGGAGTGGCTCGGCATTTATGGTGTTTGCCTGGCATGCGCAAGTACACAAGTTCAAACCCCAGCACCCACGTACACAACTAAGTGTCAGAGCAACAAAAGCCATGTGAAAAACTCAATAAAAATTGATTCTCTTTGTCTCTCCCTCTCTCTCTCACTGTCCTTCTCTTTAAAAAAAAAAAATCTTCTGATGTGTTCCTGTTTATGCTATTTATCCTTTATTCCCAATACACATCTATTGTACTGACCTTTCTTTTTCTTCTTCTCCTTTTTGACGAGAGCCAATCAATTTTATTTAGTTTTTCAACTGGCCTTTGTTTCTCTCACACTTAGTTGTGTATGTGGTACTGGGGTTTGAATCTGGGTCCTCGAGCATGCCAGGCAAGCACTTAATCAGCTGAGCCACCACTCCAGCACCTATACTGTTCTTTCATTACCCAGAGCAACAGCTGAACAGCCTGGCTTGCTTCTCATCCCTCCCTAACTAGGCTTACCTTTGAGAACAGGATACCTAAAGGCAAGAAGCTCCTTCCTTAATATTCAGCAGAAATGGCCATGGTTGAATATAGTCACCTAAATGACAAACCCCATTTTAATTCCACTGCATGTTAAAAGACACATTCCTCTAGCACCAGAACATTTTACAATTGCCATGACTAGGAATGGAAAGAACCGTTAAAGGAGGAAAATGATAAGCCGCCTGAATTCCTGGGAAGTAACCTATTTCAGGAAAAGACATACATATTCCTTTCATTAGCCCTACCCTTTCCCCTCATTTCTTCTGTCCTACATCTGATTCTACAACCACCAGTGGGTTGAGAAAGTGATTTGTGAGTGAGACTCATACTTCTCCATTCTTTGGCCACTGAATAACCTTGTTATTCAGTTAGCACTCAACCTCGGCTTCCCTTTTTGGCTTTACAACAGAACAAAGTCCCTTTTGCGGAGGTCTCTTTCTCGAGAGAGGCCAACACTTTCACTAGCATCTTATGGTTCCCTATTTCTTCATTCTATATTAGAGTTCATGTTTCTTGTATCCTTGTTTTCTTCAATTTACTTTCTTATTTTAATTAAATATATCCTCCCTTCATTAAATATATTCTGAAAGAAGGTTGCAAGGAAGACAAATATCAAGACACTGCACTATTGTAAATATCTTTATCCTCAAACTTAATAATTTGGGTAAAAAAATTCTAGGCTGGAAATCATTTTCTTTCAAGTCTGAATAAAGTGCTGCCTTTTGATGCTGAGAAAACTGATGTCATGCAGGGTTTTACTATTTTAAATAGGACTTTCTTTTTTTTTTTCTTTTTCTTCCCAGTCTGGATGCTTCTACAGATCTTCTTTCTGTCCCAGTGCTATAAAATTTTCCAGTGTCTTTTTTTTTTTTAACCCATTGTACTGCCACTCAATAGACCCTATTTATCTGTAAACTCATCTGAAAGACCTCATGGACCAATCCTCTTAGGATTCTCTATCTTTCTCTCATATTACCTGCCTCTGATCTTTGTCCCGCTGCCTTCTGAGAAATTTTTCTTACAATCTCACATTTTTAATTTCTAAAAGCTCATTTTTAATTTTTCAAGGCATGCTTTTGTATAATACCTGGTTTTAATTTCATGGTTGTGGAAGGCTACCACATAAAGGTTAATATAGTTCAAAGTTTTCTTCTACTCCCAAAGTCTGATTCTTTCCAGTAACTTTTCTGTTAGCTTGGAGCTGTTCTTTTCATAAGAGGTACGTTTCAGATAGTATTTGTGACAGACAACAAAGCTATTTAGAAAGATTATGAAATTATGAGGAACAACTGAATAAATACAGGCTAAGCCGTTAAACTGAAGAACCCCCAATGTCACTATCTTTAGGTTTCTCCTCCTTGGGTTAGTCAAATTGCTTGGAGAAAGATCTTCCATCTTCTGGGAGGTGAAAAGAAGAGAACTGTGAGTTTGCAACTTATACGATGTATAAATTCACTTCTCCAATTTTTCAGTATTCTCTTATTCTGGAGTAGACTGACATTACTACAGCAGTTTCTCATACAGGTCTGCTAAGTCACCATGATATTATAAAATATAAGTTTGGTCTTAGTCCCCCTTTCCTGGAATGTAACTCTTAAAATTTCTTAGAAAACAAGTGTTAAGTGTCCTCCTAGGCAAATGAGTTGACTTGCCTTGGAGTTCCTGGATAGCCTCAGGATGGGGCCTGACTGCCTGCCAGAAAACTAACCTGTGATTGGACAGCTGCAACTTTTCAGTCCCATCCCAAGTCAGGAAGGAGAGGTCTGAAAGTTGAGCTTATCAACAAAGGTTAATTAATCAATCATGCCTAAATAATGAGAATTCCATAAAAATCTGAAAGTACAGTTTGGGAGGGGGTGCTCTGAATAGCTGAACACATGAATGTTCCTGAAGGGTAAACATACCCAGAGAGGGAAAAGGAGTTCAAAAGCCCTTCCCACACAACCTCTCTTCATCTGTATCCTTTGTAATAAGCCAGTAAATGTTAAGCATTTTCAGAGTTCTGTGAGGAACTCTCATAAATTAATGGAACAAAAGGAGCGAGTAGAGGGAACCATTAATTTAGAGCCCAACCAGCGTATGAGTTCCAAAGATCTGAATTTACCATTGGAATGGGGCAGTCTCATGGGACTGAGCTCTCAACCAGTAAGATCTGACAGTACCTTCGGATAGATAATATTAGAACTGGATTGAAACAGGACACCCAGGTAGTGTCCACTACAAAACTGCTTGTCTGGTGTGTAGGGGGAAAAAAACGCCACACAATAGTCACAGAAACATTGTGCTGGGAGAATATAAGAAAAAGTTCACCACCCCCATATCCTCACAATCATATGCTATTTTTCCTTCTGTTTTATAATTTCCAAATTTTATTGGTCATCTTTTCACCCATTCTTTCTTATGTTTATGCATTTAGATTTTTAAAAACAAAACTTTATTTCAGTGAAGATGTTTACATTCAGTCTACCATCTTTAACTAGGAATTCCACTTCAACAAATTTCTAGGACATAAGCTACACACCAGAACATTATAAGAAAATGCCTAAGGCAAGGAAAAAGTAGATCTCACCCTATCTCAACCCCAGAAAGCCTCAAGTGAAGAAAGTAAGCTGATGGATGAGATTAAGAAACAAATCCAAAAGCAAGTGAAATTGTAATATCTGATTATGTACAGAAGAATGTCTACTATGTTTTCGCTCCTTTACCAGTCAAGGGTCTCCTCTACAAGAGTGGAAAAGGGAGAATAATAATTGATGGTTCCTCTATTACTTTAAGCAGATAGGTTTGGGTGTTGGAATCCTAAGCAAAGCTTCCATATGCTCTTTTCTGAACGGGCCCCAAGCGTTAAGAGAAAGGTCCCTATCCACTCACATAAAGGAGGAAACTATTAATAAGCCACTCTAGTGTTCCATCCTAAGAATGAAAAAAACACCCAAGAATCACTCTCAACATCTAGGAGAAATCTGGAACAAAATAAATAAATGACCTAAAGAAAACAATTCAGGAAGAAGAATTTGCAAAGATGAGGGGTGAAAGGTAGAATTACTGCCCTCAAAGAGATGCAAGAGACATTTTTAGAGACTATATCTTTTAGTTAAAAAAACACAATTGCCGAATAACAGCCCTAAGAAATTAATATCATTACTAAAATATATTCAACAAAAGCACTCCAAGACAGTATTGAGGATAATTCTTTGAATCTGGCTACTAGAAGTATTAATAGACCCTGAATCACCTGGGAACACAAGTGTTAGAACGGTCCTTAGTCATATAAGGACTCAGAAAGTTTACTTGAGTTACTCCCTTAAATTACTTTAAAATGAGCACCAGGAAAACAAGAATAAAATATGAGCTTCAAGAAAGAATAAGTACAACCTAAGAGTTGTAAAGTGAATTCAACTATGCTAGTCAATTCGGCAGTCTAGGGAGCCTCCAATCCAGATTAGACTGTGAAAGTGAAGATTTCTTAGATGGCAGCACACAGGAAGAAAAGAATTTTATAGCATAAATAGTATGACTGAGGATTTAATGAAGATACATAATGAAGAAGCAGATGAGAGGTGGAGGAAGGCAGGCTAGAAACTCTGAACATGTTGGGGAAAAGGGTACATGTACAAGAGAATCACTGTCTAAAAGTAAAGCAGAAAAAAATTTTTTTTCTCTTTTAACAGAACATCAATCCGGAAAAAAATAAGAATCAGGAGTTGGTCAGGAGATGCATGTGTTTCTCAAACAAACATATACACACCCCTAAAAGGTAACATTAAACATTATTATGACAAATAGGTAGATTATATAAGAAAAAAGAATTTGTTTGAACATTCTCTCCTTCAAAGACTTTTTCAAAGGCTTTTTAGCACTATGGCCACATATAAAATAAAATCTTAGCCACAGTCTACTACTATGAAGAATACATACCTGGTTGTAGTTTATAACAAGTGCTATTATTATTGTTCTGCATTTACAATCAACAATAGTAAAAAGTAAAACATACTTTGGAACGTCAGAAAATGGAATACAAAACCACTCTTAATTTTTAAGTTCATCTGGACAAAGCTGGGGAAATATGAAAAAAAAATGGAAAAAATGGGAGTATTAATTGCCTCACCTAATCTAAGAGACTCAAGAGATACTCTAAGTTCAACAGAAATATAATTTTAAGTATGTAAGAGTGTGAAAGGTAAACAATGGAACAACTTAAAATAGTAATATAGATGCAGTATACTAGAAGTAGGATGAAGTCAATAGTGGGTGTGGTAAACTAAACCCTCACCTAATATCCACCAAGGTAAACTAAATCCTCAATGTAATATTTAAATAAAACAAGAAATTGGCACAAGTATATTTTAAAATATTGCTTTATCCACCAGAATCATTCAACGCCAAGGTAAAAGTCAATGCCTCTAGAAATAACAGAGTAAAGAAGGGTAGGACAAGATACTATTGCTTTTTATTTACAAATTCACCTGCACTCTGGTTTTTAAAAACTACACACGATTACATCTTTTTTATACTTTTTTATACATGAAAATTACACATATTTAATGCCACTAGAACATTTTAAATCTTCCCTTCATTTCCTCAAACTCCACTCAGAAATTAACCAATGTTATCAGTGTAGTGCAAGTTCTTTCAGACCTCTCCTATAAATACAAATATACATATCATTTATCAAAAAAAAAAAAAAGAAAAGAAAAAATACCCACAAAAATTAACAACAAAACCACTCCTAATAAGCAATAGAATGGGAAGGGGGTGGCGAGAAAAAAACAGAAGTCTAGACTGAACTTATACATCAAGAGGTATATAAGAGCTCGGTGTAACGCAGGCCTGTAATCACTGTAACTCAGGGGCTGAGACAGGAGGATCACAAGTTCGAAGGTGCCTGGGTAACTGAAGAAAGGCCTTAAGCAACTTAGACTACGATCAAAATAAAAAGTAAAAAGGAGGGGTTGGGGATTTAGCTCAGTGGCAGAGCACTTGCCTAGCGTGGGCAAGGTGAGTTTAGTCCTCAGCCCTAAAAAAGCAAAATAAAGTAAAAAGGACTGGGGATGTGGCTCACTGAACAAGTGCCCCTGGGTTCAAATCCTAGCAACCACCCTCCCCCCAGTCTCCCACTAAAAAGATATGTAAAAGTACAAAGTCCAGAAAAATTAGTTATCAATTTAAGCTTTATTTTCATAGAAATTAAATTCTAAGTGTAAAAAAATTTTTAATCCACAATCAAAATCTTGAATTAACATTTAAAAAATTCTCAAATTCATCAACCAAGGTATAAATATTAACATTAAAAAAAGCATTACTCGGGGGTGGAGCAGTGTGCTTGCTTGGCATTGGAGAGTTGAGTTCAAACCCCAGCACCACTAACACAAGGAAGTCTCGGAGCAATGAAGGCCACATGAAAAGCTAAATAAACTTTGTTTCTCTCTTTCTCTCTCTCTCTCTTTTATTTTAAAAAAAGCAATACTTTTCAAACCTGAGGTTTTAAGAAATGGCTATTTGATTTCATTACATTACTAGTTTATATACTAGCTACCCCTAATTTTTAAATATATTACATTTTATTTATATATCCAAACAGTAATTGTTTTTTCTTTTTAAAAAAATTCTCAGAGGAAAAAAATTCAAACTATTCCAAGAGTGTCTAAGAAAAACTCTTAAATACATTCACTGGAAAACCAACTATATTCAACACTTAGTATATTTAACACAGTTTACAAGACAATTTTTCTTTTCTTTTTCTTTTTTAGTTTTTTCGCATGGCCTTCATTGCTCCAACACTTAGTTGTGTACGTGGTGCTAGGGATCGAAACCAGGTCCTCCAGCTTGCCAGGCAAGCTCCAAAACCGCTGAGCCACCGCTCCAGCACCCACAATTTTTCTGTGAACAGGTTCCATGCATAGAGTCATATAGACTGATCACTTCTTTAAATGATATAATCCTAGATGATGTAACTAAATCAACTTTTACCTCTACTAACCCACACACAATGACTTGCTCACCTTTCCAAATACTTTAAAATCTTTAATTTTTTTCTATCTATAAAATGAACATCCATTTAAAAATCTTGGTAACATGAAGAAAATAAAGATCACAATCCTATTACCTCACTTTTGATTCATGATCTTGTAATCCTGTTTCCTCACAGACCATAAAATGTACCAAATTCTCTTTTCTTAACAAATTGGGATCATAGAAAATATTTGCCTTTTTACTTTTAAGGGTCATCTGAGTCTATCATATTCCCAAAATTGTAATTCTTCCATCACATGACATGTTTATTGGTTGCAAAGTTGTTCATTTACTCTACACATACTTTTATGAGGTTTAAAATGTTAGACTTGATTTGTATCATATCCACCTGGTATAAGGGAAAAAAAGCCCAAGTACTGTTTTGAACAAAGGAACAGATTTCAAATCGTGATTTTTATGAATTTCAATGAATGTGACCTTCTGTAAATTACTGAGTCTCTGAATGTTTAAGCTGAAAATGGTAAATACTGAACCTATCAAAAATAAAAAGATGTGAAGGGAGGAGCATCCAATTTCTAGCACAGCAGCCCCACAAACTCTTTCCTTAACACTAAAATGAAAAATCAGTGTGAATGCGATACATCTGAGTGTGACCTTCAAACATAAATACAACAACTAAAGTGGAAAAGTGTTATCAGAGCCTCTACTCACGTATCTAAACGACTTCACAATCCACATACTCTCGGTCACAACTCGGCAACTACCAAAGATTTTACTTCGAGGAAACATTTTAAGTACATTTTACATGTGTTCGGTTGTCTGAAATCATAGCTAACAAGAACGCAGAACATCTCTCCAGGGAACGTCTAACCTGGGTTAAAAACCCCGCGGATGAGAGTTTTTCCAGGAGGATCACTCGAGATTTTTAAAAAAGCAGCTCTCGACTTTCACCCTCTCTCCCTCTCAAAAGAGTCCTGGGATAAAGAGAAAAATAATTATTTCCAGGAATACACAGAGACGGTCACGCACACATACGAATATGCAGAGAAAAGGTTTTAAGTTTGAAAACTGCTCCCTGCATGGGTCCTGGTGCCTGCGAGGCTCACACAGGGGGCCTCGGGCAGATTCAGGAAATGAGTCGGAGGGAGGCGAAAGTCAGAGACAGAGAAAACGCAAAACCCAGAGAAATGGGCCGAAAAACGCCAAAGAACTCAGGCTCTGGCGGAGCTGCTTCACTGCGAAAAAGAGAAATAGTGTCGGTACCAAGAAAAAGACGACACTGCGGTGCCGGGCGCGGGAGGATGCGGGCCAGGAGAAACAGGGAGGCTGCGGAGGAAAACGGGGGACAGCGGCGTCAGGGAACTGACGGTGGAGACCTAGGGGAAGGGGGAGAGGGAAGCGAAGACCTGCACGCGGGCGCGTGGAGGACGCTCGGGGAGCGGCGAACCGCAAAGGAAACCCAGGACAGCGCGGTACCTGCAGAGATCATCCAGGACGCTGCCGGGAATCTCCACCCGTTTAGTCTCCATGATGAGGACCCACAGCAGGAGCAGTGCATCCCGGCTCCGCACGGCCGGGGAACGAGGGTACAGAAGAGAGGCTCCGGCTCGCCGGAGAGCTGACTGCAGAGGCTGCAGCTACAGTTCCGACGAAATCGATGGGGGAAGGGGCGGGACCCGCTCACTTCCGTCCCGCTCCCTCAGCCCCGGACCCCGAGGCTGGGCCGAGGCAAGGGGCGGGGCCCCGGGAGTCACGCCCCCGCCCCCGCTTGAAAGGCCCAATGGGAAGCTGGAGGATTGGGATTCCCGAGAAGGCTAAGCCAATGAGACGTCTGTTTATTGGTCGGTCGTCTCCAATCTTTCTTCAAGCTGCTCAGTTCCTGCTCGGAAATGCAACTTCCCGCCTCCGTCGACTCAGCCCCGGGGTAGGTGGACGCATGCGCGTCGGACCTCCTTTGCGCTGCTGGGAAGTTTAAAGCGCTCAGGTCTTCCGTACACCTGAATGCGACATCCGGGACTTTGGCGTGGTCTAATAACCTTTTCTTGACTCACTCTCCGGGCGCCACTGCCCCTGAGGTGGACCCTGAGGGTCAACTTAACCACCAGCATGAACTCACCAAAAGCTACACACCTATTCTCCACTGCACCTCCAGGCCAAGGACTGCTTTCCTGTAGCATAAAACGCTGAAGAGAATGCCATTTTTTTTTAATTTTTGGTATGGGGAATTAAAGAGCACTTAACCACTGAGCCACATTCGAAGAGTTTTTTTGTTTTTAAGACAGAATCTCGCTGAGTTGCTGAGGCTGGCCTTGAATTTGCGATGCTCCTGCTTCAGCCTGTAGAGTCGCTGGTGTTGTAGGCTTGCGCCACCCCTCGGTCTGCAGTGCGCATTCTGAATGTGGTTAACTTGTCTTCCTCCTCAGAACCTGTCCCAAAGACGAGGGAAAGGACTTTACCCGCTGTCCGACACCACATGAGCTCTTAGGAAACACTGATTAAACCTGAAAGTGCGATCTGCCTCTTACGCATTGACACTAATCAGTTTGTCCTCATTCATTTATCATCTTGAGTCCAAATCATTCCTGCTCTTTGGAAAAACTGGATCCATCTGTTCTTAGATCACACAGCTCCCTGCCAACCCCCGCCACACACACCTCTATCTTGGCTTTAGTCCGCTCTACCATTTAAATCTCTCACGGTTTCTCTTAATTTCTGACCGAATCCATTGTCTTCAGGTTTGCAATATTCACATTCCTGCCAGCTGCAAACCAGTGCCTCTGCTATTATATTCCTGGTCTGTGCAGTTGCCTAAATTGCGTTTTCTTTTATTTGAATATGGACTGGATACTGTTTTCATCTTCCTATCGTCCTTTCTTTAGCTGCTGATGGGTGAAATTCCTTACACCCCATAGCAAGATATAAAAGACTGTCACCATCTATTTTACTCTTCAGTTTTCCAATTTTGTCTTTTTGCTCTTGGAGAATTCCTCAAAATTATCTTTCAGACATCAATAGAGTTTTTACTCTTCTGGAATTCTCTTTTGTTCTTCAAATGTCCCTTGTGTTATTATATTCTTATTTCATAGATATAATATTTTCTCTTCTTCACAGGATGTTAATACATTTTTAAAGCTTATTTCTCCCTAGTCCTAGTCTTTAAAAAATTTTTTTTGCTATTATATTAATCTCCTTTTAGCTTATTAGTTTCCTGTAGTCCTTTATTATTCACTCACACTTAATAGTAGTTCCTTAAAAACCTGGAGTCAAGGGACTGGAGTGGTGGCTTGGTGGTTTTGGTGCTTTCCTGGCATGTGCAAGGCCCCAGGTTCCAACCCCAGCACCATGTACACATGAAGTGTCTCAGCAATGAAAGTCATACGAAAAACTAATAAAATTGATTCTCTTTCAAAAAACAAAACAAAAAAAACCTGGAGTTGAATGCTATAAAAGCTGATAGGAAGCTCTCAACACACAAGTAGGACTTGTTTTCTGAGAGTTTTGTGGTAGGATGATCTGGCTGGGATGTTGAAAACACATATCAATATCTGTAAATCATTTCTCTGGCTGGTCAAATTCTCCAAACAGAAAATGCATCCACACCAGCTGGAAGTAGTCTGGGAGTCAAGTAGGAATGCAGCTCAAATGAAATATTCCATTTATTCATTCCTTCCAAGGGACAGTTCAAGTCTTAGTTTTTCCTAATAAGCAGTCCCTAAGAAAGGACTTGAGTTAAAAGTAGTCAGTGATGAAGGTGAACTTAGGAAAAACTGGTAGCAGAGCAAGGAATTGAGTCAAGGATGAGAAGAAAGCCACCATGGGTTTATTATCAAGAGAGTTAACACTAAAACTGGAGCTTACTCCCACTGAAGAAATCTGGGAGCCAGTGTAAAATGCATACCTCAGAGTTATCCCACTCAAAGGGTGAAGGAGATGGGAATTTATATGCAAACTTGCATCACATTCATTGTGTCCCTGGAGAAAAGGTGTCTCCTAAGAAAGGTCAGAGGAGTTCCCGGAGAGAAGGGGAATTCAGCTCAGGACAGGCAGGGTTCTTGGCATAATTAACAGAAAAGAATTTCAGGACATACCAGTAAAAGACACATAGTTTTATTTAGGAAAGTAGATAACACATTCAAGGGAAAATGAGGGCAGTCACAAGAGAAATGTTTTGGGATATAAAGCAAGGAGTATGCATTCAAGGGGGAACGAGGGCCATCTTGGAGTGAGAGACACATATTGGAGGTTCTGTCTCTTCTTTCAAAGGAAACCTAGTGAGGGACGGGTATGGAAAAGTGTGTAGAAATTGTATCAGACTGGTCCTCAAGACTGGTTCTGGTGGTCTGGTCAATCTCCAGGTCCTCAAGCTGATGTGGTCTTCATAATCAGATCAGTAGATAGCAATGGAAAAGTACTCTAAATTATAGGTTCCTCTTTGCTTAATTTATTTATTGGGGGTAGGGAGTAGGGAAAGACTGAGATGGCTATAGTTAGGATCCCTCACCAAGGTTTCCAGAGAGCTGTTTTTAGCATGCAGCCAAGGTCATGAACACCCTGATTCAGTGTATGTACTCAAGGTCATAAACATTTGCTTGTGAGCATGTACTTACTTATGTAACCTCTTGGCATGGTACCTTCTTTGGCCTGTACATATGAAAGGTCTTTGAAAATAACTCTGGATCCAAGGACTGGGGGCTGATGCCACCTTCGAATAAAGTCACATCTTCTGAAACTGTTTCCCAAGTTCTGAGCCTCAGCCTAAGAGGGAGTTAATTCACAGTGCACAGGTATATTTGCAGATTTTTCAGGAATTTGGAAATAACAGGCCTAGAAAAGAGCTAGGCTTAGGGAGCTCCTTCTAGGCCCTACCTCTTAAAGGTTTCACAACCTCCAAAAGACACCAATTTGGGGATCTAGACATTCACATATACAGTTTGGGGTGGATATTCCTCCTAACACTAGATATATAAAATATAGAACTATCAGGCCTGGGCACAGTGACACATGCGTGTAATCCCAGTTACTGGGGAGACTGTATCAAGAGGATCACAAGTTAAAGGCTAGCCTGAATCTTAGCAAGACCCTGTCTCAAAATAAAATAGAGAAAGGTCTACAGATATAGCTCAGAGGCAGAGTGGTTGCCTAGCATGCCCAAGGCTCTGGCTTCAATCCCCAACAATGAGAAAGAAGGAGAGGAAGAAGAGGAGGAGGAAATATTTACGTTAAATAAACACATATTATGTGCAAATGTATTGCTCATATAAAATGACTAAAACTCTAAACTGTCCCCTTTCCTTAGCCCTCCCCTTCCTGCTCTTCCTGTCACTTCTAACTGCCATGCACTGATAGGCTTGCCAGAATGGTAAGAAGCAGCTTAAAAGGGGAGAATGGAGTTGTCAGAGCCAAATAGGAAAGCTCTAAGCTAGTGATAACCAACCTTTTTTTTCCCCATTTTTTATTGGTGCATTATAGTTGTAGATAATGATGGGGTTTGTTGTTACATATTCATACATGCACACAATTTAACAATGCTATTTGACCAATGTCCCTCCTAAGCAATTCCTCCCTCCCTCACCTCTTCCCATTCCCTGGTCCCTTTCTTCTACTGGTTTCCCTTTGATTATTATTTTTTATTAATTTTCTATTTTTTATTAATTTTGTGGGAATTATTTAGTATTTTATAGATGCAAAAATATACTTTACTTTTTTAATCCTCCCCCCTTTTTTCCTTTCCCTTTCCCTCTCATCCTTCCTCCCCTCTCCCCTTTTCTTCTACTCTACTAGATTTTAACTCATCTATTGAATGGTTCTAATAATCACCCTTCTTTTGCATGAAAAACAAATCAGGAAAAATAAAATTATTTCAGGACTTTTTAAAAAATAAATAATGTCAATTATAAAAATCAGCAATACAGGCTCTAGGGGCTGGAGCTCCGTGGTTACAGTGTTTGCCTTGTGGAGCAGGGATACAGGTTCCTACAAGTACACAGCAGAGTGTCTGAGCAACGAAAGCCACATGAAAAACTGAATAAAATTGATTATCTCCTTCCCTCTCACTGTCCCTCTCTCTTTAAGAAAGAAAGAAAAAAGAAATACAGACTCTATAACAGTTCTGAAGCATTTTCTTATTAATTTCCATCACTAAAATTTCAGAAACTAAATTACAAAGACAATTTATGTTGAATCTCTGAATAAATTTTCTTGTTCAGTAAGCATTCTGGATACTGGTTTTTCTTTTCTTCACTGACCTAGTTAGCTTTCTAAATGGGCAAATGAGTTTATCTTACAACACCTCATATTGAATTCTTAAGAGTTTCTATCAAAAAAAAATAAATAAACAAATAAACAGCAAACCAACCAACAGAAGGAAATTCTTTCCAGTCACTCACTGCTAAAATAATCAGCTAAGTTTCTCCACAGCTTACACAGTTCTCTGCAGTCACAGACCCCACCTGAGTTTGCCTCCCTACCACCCCTTAACTAGTCCCAGAATATACCAGAATCCAACACCAAAAGTCTGTTTCAGCTGTTACCAGCAGAGGGTGTCCATTCCTTTTCTCCATTTTTAATTGACATACTGCTCACTTGGGTTTTTAATACAAAAGCAGAACTTTAAAACTGAAGCCTTTGCCATACAGACATAGGATTCTACGTCTAAGGTATTAGGGAAATTACATTGTTTTCTGGTTAAGGGATTCAGATCTCTAAAGAAACCCTTTCACACACAACGAAAACTCCTCTTAGAGTTAGTCTTTTTTTATCTGTTCTATAGTCATCATAGCACTGCCAAATGGCAGTATAATCTTGCTTGGTATATTAGTTTCTATTGCTGTAATAACTAATTATCACAGACCAGGTGCCCTAAGCAATATAAATTTATTATCACACAGTTACCCAATACAGATCTCACTGGGGCACAATCAATGTGTCAGCAGGGCTGTGCTCCCCAGTTCAGGCACCAAGGGAGAACTGATGTCCTTGGCTTTAACCATTTTCAGAGGCTTCCTGTATTCCTTGGCTTATGCTTCTCTTCCTCTTTCTTTCAAGCTAGTAAGGCAGAGAAAGCTAGGCAGTCAGTGTAGACAGAATTGAGACAGGGGGAAAAGTTAGACAGTCAGGATAGACAGAATAATGCAGGTCAATAAGGAGAAAATTAACTGATGTTCATTTTTCCTGAGAGGGCAAAGAGCATTCCACTGCCCTAAGTAAGCACAGGTGCATATCAGCTTCACATCCCCCTTCAACAATGGCGATCCAGACAGTGACTCTTCTCTGCTAATAAAGATGCTTGTGGTCCAGGATCAAAGGCTAGCTCAGACCAGAATTTTACACTCAAGCTCCTAGGCATGGGGGAGGGAAGGCAATGTTTATCACAAATAGGGAGAATCTTGAGAGACTATGAGAAAGATGAGCTGGACCCCCTCTTCAAGTTCTCGGCTCCAAGACTCCCTTCTCCTGCAGAAGTCTTTTCTTTCTATCTTTTCTTAAATAAACTGTTTGCTCCACTTGCCTCTATGTCCCTCAGTTTCATTCTTCGACTCCGAGAGTACACAAACCCAACATCCACAAAACTGGCATTAGACGGGGGCATGTCCAGGATATAGATAAGATCACCATCAAGGTAAGCTCTCTGCAAGGTGCAGCTTACTTCTTTCTCTTTCTTTCTGGAGGGCAATAAACTGGGCATCCGTTGGTCACTTAAATGCAATTAGTGCGACCACCAGACTCGGATGATGAGTTTCACATCCTTTTGCAGTTCCTAATCCCCTGCCTTCAGGTCAGGCAGGTTAGGCTCTGTAAGGATGGTTTCTAACTTTTCTATCCTGGCTTGGAGCGTGTCTGGTGTTGTTAGACAGTTGCCCTCTGATCCTGGTTAATTGTGGATGTGAGGAATGAAGGAGTGAAGCAACTGAGGGATTCTGGCCAGTGCCACTCCCTGGTGGATCTCAAAGGCTTCTCCCCGGACCTCTTCTCCTGACAGCCCTTAGAGGTGTCCTACAAGTAGCCAGTAGATTAGATGGTGCTGAACGAACACCCCAGAAATATGCACCTCTGTATGAGCCAAAATCTTCCTCCAATGCTTGTTCCTCCAGAGCACCTTCTTCTCTTGCTGATTAGACTCTAACCATTGAGAAAGGGACATTTTGTATACAGTGGTTAACGAGAAAGGGCCTACATTCCCTCTGTTCACAAAATGGGACTTTACAAACGTTTAAGAAGATAACTCTGCTCTTTCCTTAATGGATAAACTCTCTTTAAACACAAGGCACCCGGCAGTCAGTTATCATGGCTGCTGATCTTAAGTCTCAGATCACAGGCTTGCTGCACAGGCAAGACTGATTCTCATTCACTTAGGCCTTGGAAATGTCAGTCCTGACTTGCTCCAGTTTCTTTTCTATGGGAGAAAGCTGGTGCGTGGGACAGAGGAAGGCTTGAGACGACTGAAGGCGGCTGACTGGGGAGACTCTCCAGTGCTGCAAGAAGGTCTCTTGTCCTGAGTCTGGCCCTGACAACCCTCAGGGGTACCAGCATTGACCACTATCTGTTTCTCTTTGTTTCTACCTGACTTGGCCCAGTGGTGGAGGGCACTCTCACCCAATGAATCTCAGATCCTGAGACAAAGTCTTGGTCTGATCTAAGGTCTTTGGGAAAGAGGTGACCCATTAATCTCCAGAACATGATCCAAGCAATCTCTCTCCTGAAATGCTTCTACTGTCTGTCCCTGGTATCCACCTCTTAAAGAGGGACCCATTGTGAGAGAGATTGCCATGGTAGAGCTCCTTAGGCTTTAATACCTTTTCCTCAGTAACACCTTTTCCTCATCTGGCAGGAAAAAGTAAAAAAGTTAGGTCTCATCTCTCCTAGTTCAAGAAGCCAAATTGTTTATCTTCCCCAGTGGGGATCTTAATCAGAGCACTAACAGGCTTGCCTCCCACTTCAGACTGAGGCGCATACTATAAAACCATGGGCCTGTGAGTATGGGAACGAAAGGAAAGAGAATCATGTGAAGCAAATTTAAAAGGCACACCTAGTTGGCAGATATCCTTCCTTAGATTACCCTCCATGCTGAGTGAGGCCTCCACTGCAGGCCACTCTGGACTGCTTTTCTACTGTGGGGCATTAAGTTTTATAGTAGCCAAGGGAATGCCCACAATGCCACTAAGTCTGTATTCCCTTAGGTCTTTGGCTTGTGGCAAGCAAAGATCTTTGCATCCTTGCTGGTAAGACAGCAATAAATTCAGCAGGGTTTAGGGAAAGGAGAGATGGGATTGCTGACCATCAGAAGCCCCTGGAAAAGGATGTCCCCATAAGATAAAAAGATAGTCTCTCAGGCTCAGGTAGGTGCCTGAGCTCTGCTCTTTTTCTCTTATTCCAGTGGGAGTTTCATTCTAGAAGTTATGTCAGGTCCACCACTAGCCTGCATAGCATGCAAATGCCCAAGAAAAGCACCACATTTTCTTGGTCACCAGAGAAAAATATAAACATCTTGTTGCAGCTTAGTTTGTTTGCAAAAGGGAAGGGAATGCCTACTAGTTACCTGCCTGATAGCCATCTAAAATGCAAACTAAAGCCTAAACCAGTTTGAGACCAGAGAGGGAAGAAAAGGCTTGAAGTGCCACTTTTAAATTCAAGGGCTATAAAGCCTAAGGAGCTATGTTTATTCTTTTCTTGCACTTTGAGATTCTAGCAGGAGAGATAAATGGAAAGGACCTGGAAAGGCCAGCTGCTCCAGGTTCCAAGCCTTTAAAGATGCTTGAGACCTATATTCTCATACTTTTGGAGATAATATAATAGGGACTCAACTTTAGGAAGCTGATAGGTCAGGCCCAAGAATAACAGGAGACACTAATTTCTGCAGAGTTTTATCTTCTTTTCTCTTCATTTGGACACAAAGAAGGAAATTGGAAAGATTCTATATAGGTTTTCTTTATTCTAAAGAAAAATCTTCCCAAGGATTTCACAAGGTTTCATTCTTTCAATGCCTGGGCTAACTCTAACTCTGATTCAAAAGTGCACTCTGGTCTGCTAAAGATGTTTACATGCTCCTTTACTAGGATAAATACAGCCATTTCATTTTTTGGGTTTTGAGCTCAATTTTACTGGTGAATTCATCTATCGTTTGTGCACCTAAATATATTTTTTCAGTCAGTCTTATTTTACCTTACTGGAGTTATTAATTGTGTTCTTTTTCTGCTATCTTTATTCAAAAGGTTAATTATTCAAAGAAAGCCTCCAGAATCTATTTCCTGTTGGTTTTTTATGTGTGCATACCTGTCTTATGTGTTTGTATACATGTGTTGTACATGTGTTCAACACGGTACCAAATCAGCTTATAGATAAACATGCATAAATTAAATTTAAAAAGAGAAAATGGACCCAAATAACTTTTAATTCACATGACTTACATGTTTAGAAAGTGGTTCAGTTTAAATTGGTTAAACATAAGAGTAAAGATGTGTTTATGATTACTAGCCGACATGTTTTTCTAGATAGTCAATCAACAGAGTGTTGACTTCTATAAATGTTTAAACTGGAAAGTTTATTACTTCTAGGATTTTTCTTCAACAGAAGAAAAATGGCTTGTGCTGTTCATCTACACGTGTCTGTTATCTTGGTTCTATGAGTAATTTAAATTTAATTGTTAAAAATAAGTAAATTAGATGTAACATAAATGGGATTAATCTTCATAAAAGTGTTTATTAGAGGAGACACCTAATTGATTTGCAAAGTAAAAATGTTAAAACATTAACTGGTAAGTAAATTAGAGTAATCTTGACTTCTTAGTGTCTATAAGGTGACACATTTGGGTTTATTAAATGTGTTCTTATAAATTCTATAAAGGAACATACATTTGGGTTTACTTTTTTATTTTTATTTTTTAAAGAGAGAGGGACAGTGAGAGAGACAGAGAAAGAGAGAAACAACTTTATTTAGTTTTTCACATGGCCTTAGTTGCTCCAACACTTAGTTGTGTACGTGGTGCTGGGGTTTGAACCTGGGTCCTCGTGCTTGCCAGGCAAGCGCTGAAACCGCTGAGCCACCACTCCAGCCCTACATTTGGGCTTATTAAATGTGCTTTTATAGATTGGTAACTAAAAAATATAATTTAAGATTGCTTTTTTCTGGGTCTTATCCAGTAGCAAGGTTATTAAGAGCTAAAATTCTAATAGGTATAATTCTGTACGCAAAAAGTAAAAAAGATTTCAGCTGTGTTTTAATTAAAAGTACTATAAATAAAATATTTGATCTTATTAAGAGGAATAATTAGAAAATTCATGCATTTATAAGGACTGTTTCAAAATATAGATTTAAAAAAGGGTCAACAAGTAAAAAAGAGATATAAAATGTTATAGGTATGGAAATATACTTTGATATGGAAATTAAAATAAATGTTTCTAGATGAGAAAACAAGTTGTACAATGCCTGAGTTATACAAGGTTTGTGTAGGATAAATCTCAAAGTTTGTTTGTGATTAAGTTGTCTAGAGTTAGCACAATTAATTAAAGGTATTTAAGTTTTTTTCCCTATAGCCAAATATTAATGTACTGCTATAAAACTAAAATCTAACTCTGTATGTGTCAAAGTAATAAGGGTTTCTTAAAACATTGATCTGTTCTTATCTATTAAAATAATTCCTGATGTTAGGCTTTATTGCATAAGGAAACTAAATCTAATAGGGTTTGTACCTGTTTAAAAGTATTTTAAATGATAGCTCTACAACTGGTTAAATAAGCAACTTTTGTTTTAAGTTATTACAATATAGCTGACACCTTAATATATGGAACTAGAAATGCATTTAAGAACCAAATTTTATCTGAGCCTTGTTTAAATGTCATGCAAGTTTGTAGAATAAAAATTTATGTAGGGCTACAGAAAAGGTAACCAGCATGCTCTCTTTTACACATTGTATTTGATATAAAAGGGCCACACTGCCACTTTAAAACTTAGGTTATATCTGTTTGTTTTAACTACATAAATGTTTTATTTTTATACTACAGATAATAAGTCTATCTCTGATCATAAACACTTTTCTAAATTTAGAAAATTTAAAGTTTTTGCTAAACCTGTGCAGACCTGTAATTATTGTTAAAATACACGATGGATTCTAAATTTTTATTCAAAGGTTAACCTTAGCTAATATAAGGATATCTATGTAATCAATACTGGGTTTTGCTGTGTATTAGATTTACTCATGTCGTCCAAATGTATAAATCTTTAAAGGTGCAAAATTTAGGACAGCATTTTACCAGGCTGGTATTTCCAAATTAAGTTGTTTACAACAGTGGTCTCCTTCAGGTGTATATGGAAACAACAAATTTAATTCAGGATTTATTTATGTCATTTAATATTTTGTAGTTGGATAAGAGTAATCTAACTGTTTACCCTGGGATAAAAATTTAACTGTATTTTTGTAAAGTAATAAAGAGAGCATAATTTATTTAAAGATTAGCAATGTGGAACATAAAAACATTTTGCTACCCTTTCCACAAAAAAGAGCCCTCTTAGCTTTTGTTTGATTTATGTTTGAGATATAAGACTGTGTGTTAACTAATACTTATACAGTCAGGAAAACCCTAACGTCTTTCTGGAAAACTCAGAGAGGCATTGAGAAAACACATCATCCATCATCGTGGACCCTGAGTCCATAGAGGTCACACAATTTCAAAGGATAAATTTATCACTCAGCTGGCCCCAGACATTTGGAGGAATTTACAATAATTGGCATATGACCCTGATCAGTCTTTAGATAACATCCCCCAGCTTGCAACCTCTGTCTTTTATAATAATGATCAGGAGGAGAGGAAAGACAAGGAACATAGAGACTGAAAAAAGCTGAGGCACTGGCTGGCTGTGGCCCTACAAGGAGTAAGCTTACAGGATAATAAAGGAGATAAATGGAATGAACCCCAAGCCACAAAAAAGACATATCCATTGTGAAAAAGGGGGCCATTACCTGCGGGAATGCCCAGAGGCCAAGTGATCACCACCAAGGCCCAATTCTATCTGTCAAGGCAATCACTGGAGGAATAAATGTCCCCAGGGGTGCAGGCCCTCAGGTCTGGAGGAGTTCCCCAAGCAGCCAAAAGGGCTGCAGTCAGCTTTAATGGCTTCTGTGACTCCTATCACCATGCATGAGTCCTGGGTATGCTTCTCCACAAGGAGTCAAAAGGTCAGTTTCCTCTTGGGCACTGGTGCTAGCCTTTCCGTACTTGTCTCATACCCTGGATTCCCCTCCTCTAATACTGTGATGGTGCAAGGAGTGCCTGGAGGCTTGTAACTAAAAACTTGACTCTCCCACTAAGCTGTAAATGGGCCAGGATGATGTTTTCTCATGCATTCCTGATAGTCCCAGAGTGTCCTACTCCTTAAGGGAGAGATTTACTTTAAAAGATTCATGATAAATCTAAGGCCCCTGGGACTTACATCTATTAAAATGTGATATAAATCCTTAAGTATAGGCCACTAAAGGCAGAATTGGGTAAGCAAAAAGTGCAGTTCAGTTAAAATAGCCCTAAGGGTTCCCTCTGTCTTTCCATACCAGAGGCAGAAATATGGCACCTACTCCAAGGCCTTAAGGTAATTAATGAAGCAGACATTCCTCTCCACTCTGATGCCTAATCCTTATACTCTCTCATTTGAGATCCTAGCTACTGCTATTTAGCTTACTGTATTAGATGTGTTTTTCTGTACACCTCTAGACTCTCAATTACAATACATGTTTGTCTTTGAGGAACCAAATAACAGACTTGGTTCTCTCTCTCTCTTAGACTCAATGTTAATTTTCATTCTGACATTAACTCTTTTTTTGAGTGATAAAGAGAAAAAAATGTATTTTGTCTCAGTTTTGGAGGTTCAGTCCATACTGATTGGTCCCATTGCTTTGGATCTTCAGTGTCACATCACAGCAAAAGCACATGATGGAGCTAAACCGCTCACCTCGCGGCTATGAAGCAAAACAGAAACTAAGGCAAAGGCCCACAATCCCCTTCAGGTTACACCCTCCATGACCTGAAGACATCCCAGGAGGCCCCACATCCTAAAGACTCCGCCTTTTCTCAATAAGACCACACTGGGAACCAAGGCTTTAACACATGAACCTTTGGGATACACTTAATATCCCACTACAGTAATGCCCTTGTGCTGCCCAGGCCACACCTAGTGATTCATTTCTGACTTACTCAACACAGCACAGGACATGGGACATTGCATCTTAGATCAAGGTCTTAGGTTGGCTTCTGTCTTGCTCACACTCTCTGGTTCTTTCTGCTTGCTCACTCAATGAACTCAGCTGCCAAGTTGTGAGATGCCCTATAGAGAGGTCTGTGTGGCAAGGGACTAGGGGTGGTGTGTTATTTCCTGCAACTGCTATAACAAATTACTGCAAATGTGGAAGAATAATTGAATACATTTCAAACAATAGAAACTGACATTAACTTTTTGATATCTTGGTTCAGCTGATTCATTATTCCGATTTAAAATCTGTTGAACTCCCGATGGTGATGAAGATGGAGCCACCCAGCAGCACTCCAGATGACCTTTACCATGGACCCCTTAATTGACCTGAACATTCTTAGAAGAAAACACAAGCTGCTTGCCCATTTTGTTCCCTCTCAGCCTGAGGTAGCCAAATTATGGTCATCACCCAATTTCCTGTCTTTTACAGCAGTAAAAGTTTCCTTAATTAGAGGGGGCAATGAGACAGGGGGAACAGTTAGGCAGTCAGTGTAGACAGAATAATGCAGGTCAATAAGGAGAAAATGGTCATTTTTCCTGAGAGGGCAAAGAGCATTCCACTTCCCTAAGGAAGCAGAGGTGCATATCACCTTCACATCCTGCGTCACTAACAACGGCGATCCAGACAGTGACTCCCCTCTGCTAATAAAGATGCTGTGGCCCAGGATCAAAGACTAGGCGAGACCAGAATTTTGCACTCGAGCTTCTAGGCCTAGAGGAGGGAAGGCAATGATTAACCAAAGGGGGAGAATCTTGAGAGACTATAAGAAAGACAAGCTGGACCTACTCTTCAAGTTCTCAGCTCTGAGACTCCCTTTTCCTGGAGAAGTCTTTTCTTTCTATCCTTTCTTAAATAAACTCTGTTTGCTCTGCTTGCCTCAGTGTCCCTCGATTTCATTCTTCAACTCCAAGAGGACACGAACCCAACATGCACCAAACCAGCATCACTAGCAATGGCAGTTGAGTCCTTCTTGTCAGGTAGTAGTTAGCAATGAGCAGTGAAAAGTGAAGCAATAACATAACAGTGTTAGAGAGTTTCTTTGAAATTGCCTATAATGAACAATCAAGTAACTTGTACGAACAAGTGTACTAACCAGAATAAACAAGAGGAAACAAAGGGAGTCAGTTATAAACTGGTCAAGAAAGAAAGATCATAGAGTTATCTCCTGGCAGGGTCTACTGATATCATTTTAAAGTTAGGATTAATGGTCATAGATTTCTCAATGTATTTCAGAATAGAAATTTCTTTATTAATGCAGGCACACTAGGATAAAATTTGTCTGGCCACTGATCCATATTAACATAGAATTGGATTGTAGATGAAGCTCGCACCCCCGCAATCCCAATAGGATGGTCACCATGAAATTTCCAGAGAAGAACAATAAAGGTCCAAAATTCCCCCACCAGACGTAGAGGAGGAGATAAACATCTGATTGGTAAAGTGTGCAGAAGTAGAATCTAGGTTTCCTGCCAAACATCAAGCAGCAACAAATTTGGGAGTGGTAATATTTTTTTTTTCTTTGACATTGAGAGTGTTCTTTGCTTGAGTCTTACGTTACTTTCACTTATAACAAATTTCTCCTGCTTGGCTTTTTGTGTCTGATTTTAAATTTTCTTTAATCTGAGCACAAGAACTGAGGTTGGGCGCTTCGGCTCCCCACTCTCCTTTACCATGTCTTACTTTCTTTCTTAGTCCATCTCCCTCTGATTCACTCCTGCTTCCACTTCCACTTCTAAAGACACTTGTGATTACATTGGGTCCACGTTGATAATTCAGGATACTCTCCCTCTCTTAAAATTCTTAGGCAGTGGTTAGTAACGAACAGTGGAATGCAAACCAATAATATAACAAGATTGCAAGGTTTCCTTAAATTGCCTTTAAGTTTAAGGACTAAGCCAGCAACTTGTAAGAAAACAGCAGGTGTATGAGTCCTGAGAATAAACGAGTGGAAATAAAGGGAGCTAATTAAGAAATATGTCAAGAAGGAAAGATGGATGGGGCTAACTCCTGACAGGATCATTGTACAGTTAGGATTTATGGCCACATGTTTCTCAATACATATATACGTATCAGAAGGGAAATTTCTTTTATAGCACAGGCACACTTAGATTAAGTTTGCCTGGTCATTTACCCTAGCACCTGCATTAACATAGAATTGACTTGTAGAATTGAGCTGGTGTATGTAGCTCAGAGAGCATATTTAGTGTCTGCAAGGCCCTGAGTTCTAATTCCAGCAACACACACAAACATTCACCAAGGGGAACAAAGGCAGACCAAATAAATAAGGTTACCAAAACGGCAGTAGTAGACCATCCTATTCAGGGCAACTTCATCTTCATCTACATCAGAGTGAGTGTTGAGTACACTAAGTGTTACTCTTAAATTCTTTTTTATTTTCAAGTGCTCATAATAAAAAAGTTTTTTTAAAAAAATAATATCTTTGGGCCTGGAGCCATGGTTCAGCAGTTACAGCACTTTTCTGGCATGCACAAGAATATGAGTTCAAACCCCAGAACCACGAGCACAGTGAAGTGTCAGAGCAACAAAAGCCACATGAAAAACTAAATAAAATTGATTAAAAAAATCTTCTTACTGAGAATTCAATGGATTTTTCCTCTTCTTGTTTCTTCAATTTTTAAGAGGGGAAAATTATATGAATATTTTAAACTGTACAAAAATATTATTAAATGTACCAGTTTAAAAATGCGTTGGAAGTTGAAAGCATTTCCACTAAATTCAGGAATAAGATGAGGCTGCCATCTCTCACCACTTTTATTCAATATAGTCCTCAAGACCCTGGCTGGCTGGAGCAATCAGGCAATAGAAGGAAATCAAAGGGATAAGAATAGGAAGGGAGGAAGTCACATTATCCCTTTTTGCTGATGACATGATCCTAAATCTGGAAGATCCAAAAAACTCCACCAGAAAACCCCTAGAGCTTATAAACAGATTTAGCAAAGTGGCAGGGTACAAGATCAATACCCATAAATCAATAGCTTTCCTATACACTAACGATAATAGGGCAGAAGAAGAAATCAGGAAATCCATCCCATTCACAATATCTTCAAAAATAATAAAATACTTGGGAATTAATCTGACAATGGAAATAAAAGCCTTCTACAATAAAAATTATTGAACACTGAAAACAGAAATTGAAGAACTGAGAAGATGGAAAGATGTTCCATGCTCTTGGTTCGGCAGAATTAATATAATTAAAATGACCATTCTTCCAAAAGCACTGTATAGATTCAATGCAATATCCATCAAGATACCAGTGTCATTCTTTACAAATATACAAAAAGCAATTCTCAAATTCATTTGGAACAGCAAGAAACCCAGAATAGCCAAAACATTACTAAGCAAGAAACACAAAACAGGTGGATTCTCAACACCAGATCTAAACTATACTATAGAGCTGTAGTATCAAAAACAGCATGGTACTGGTATCAAAATAGGATTGATGACCAATGGAATAGAAGACTCTGAGACAAACCCACAAATCTTTAAACATCCAATCTTTGACAAAGGGGGTCAAAATATAGCATGGAGGAAAGACAGCCTATTTAACAAATGGTGCTGGACAAACTGGACATCCATTTGCATAAAATTGAAATTAGATGCTTATCTCTCATCTTGCACAAAAATCAAATCAAGATGGATCAAGGAACTAGAAATTAAACCAGCCACCATACAACTGCTAGAAGAAAAATTTAGGATCAACAATCCAGCGTGTGGGAGATGGCAAAAATTTCCTCAACAAGACTCTGTAAGTGAAAGGATTATATTCAAAAATTAAAGAGTGGGATACCATTAAATTAAGAAGCTTTTGCTCAGTTAAGGAATTGGTCAAAACTGTCAAGAGAGAACCTACAGAATAGGAGATAATCATGGCCTATAATTCTTCTGACAGGGGACTAATATCCAAAATTTACAAAGAACTCAAAAAACTCTATAACAAAAACAAACAATCCAATCAAGAAATGGGCCAGAGAGCTAAGCAGAAACTTCTCAGCAGAGAAAATCAAGCAAGCCAATGAATACATGAGAAGGTGTTCTAAATCACTCATAATCAAAGAAATGCAAATCAAAACTACATTAATATTTCACCTCACTTCAGTCAAATTTGCAAAGATGAAGAATACAAACAATAACCAATGCTGGAGCGGCTGTGGGATGATAGGAACACTAGCACACTATTGGTGGAACTGCAGACTGGTACAGCTTCTCAGGAAAGCAGTGTGGAGATTCCTCAAAAAATTAGGGATGGATTCACCATACAATCCAGCCATCCCTCTTCTGGGTATTTTCCCAGAGGAGTTAGAATCAGTACATTACAGCGACACAGCAAAATCAGTATTCATAACAGCTCAATTTACAATAGCTAAACTATGGAATCTACCCCAAATCCCCTCACTGGATAAATGGATCCAAAAGCTCTGTGTATGTACAATGGAGTTCTTCTCAGCTATTAGAAACAATGATATTGAAGACTTTGAAGGTAAATGGATGGCAATGGAAGAAATCATGCTGAGTGAAGTTAGCCAAACCCAGAGAGTCAAGGGTCAGTTTTGGCCCTGTTTTGTGGAGGCTAGAGCTAAACCCAAGCTTGAGTGAAAGGTGGTCAAACTCATGTATTAGACCCAACAAAAGCATAGCAACACATAATCTAGGAAAACTGTAGACAAGTAGGTGTGGGAAGGGGGAAGGGAGAGGCAGCAGGGTGGGGGGGATGTAGGGAGGGTAGGGAGGGATCTAGGGAGATAATCATCAATGTAGCATACTTTACCTCCCCTGAGAAGTCAAATGATACTTATGCAATCATTTAATTCTGGAAAATTTACAATCATATACATATGATTGTATATATATATATGTGTATATATATATATATTGTATATATATATAGACATTTATATCTCTTATAGGGGCATAATATAGAAGAATCAAGAGACTAGGGTGTGGGCAATGTGGGGGAAACTATGGTTTAGGACCAAATGCATATAATATTGTCACTATATGCATTTATGACTGTACAACAGCTCAACTCCTTAATAAAAAAACTTTTAAAATGCATTGGGCTTTTAAAAGTTTCATCAAGTTCTGCAACAGTGGCTCAGCAGTTACAGTGCTTGCCTGGCATACACAAGTATGCAAATTCAAACCCCCCGCAGCATGTACGCAATGACCTCTTGGAGCAACAAAGGTCATATGAAAAACTAAATAAAACTGATTCTTTCTCTCTCTCTCACTGTCCCTCTCTTTTTAAGTAAAATAAAATAAAAATTAAATTAAAAGCTTCATCAAAATACACTTCACAAACAATAAAATGCCATTGACCTTTTATAAACTTAAAATTTTTATGTTGAGAAAATTATAGATGCATATCCAATGGTAAGAAGCGAGATCTGGTATAACCTTCAGTCAGTTTCTAACAATGATAACACACCTTGCAGCACTAGAACAATATCCCATAAGCAGGTTAATGAAATCAATACAACAAAGACAGCATATTTTTGTCATCACAAGAGCTTTTGTGCTGTCCTTTTATTTATTTATTTATTTATTTATTTTTAAAGAAAGAGGGACAGTGAGAGAGAGAGAGAAAGAGAGAATCAGTTTTATTTAGTTTTTCATGTGACCCTCGTTGCTCCAACACCTCATTGTGTACGAGCTACTGGGATTTAAACTTGAGTATTTGCGCATGGTAGGCAAGCACCGTAACCCCTGAGCCACCGCTCCAGCCCTGTGCTGTCCTTTTAAAGCCAGCATTTTCTGCTGAGGTGTCAAATATTTATAATATATTCCAAATGAAGTCTTTTTCATGACATTTACATGCATTCTTAGGAACTATTAGCAACTGCTTAAAATGACTAACACCTTTTTTTCAGAGCCATCAGACACACTGCCTGAATATACTGCTGTTATGGTTTAGATGAAAGGTGTCCCCCAAAAGCTTGTGTGAGACAAAGCAGGAGTACTCAGAAGTAAAATGATTGGGTTAGGAGAGCCTTAATCAGTGAGTTAATTCCCTGACAGGGATTAACTGGCAACTGAAGGCATGTAAATTGTGGCTGGAGAAGGTGGGTCATGGGGCGGGGCGTGCCTTTGGGGTATATATTTTGTATCTGGCTTGGAGTTTTTCACTCTGCTTCCTGGAACCATGCCTTGACCCTCTTTCCTCTGTCACACTCTCCCACCATGATGTTCAGCTTCATCTGAAGCCCTGAGGAATGGAACGGCCTTCTATGGACTAAAATCTCTGAAACTGGGAGCCCTCAAAATAAACTTTTCCTCCTAAAATTGTTCTTATCAGGTCCTTGGGTCACAGAAGCGAAAAAAGCTGACTAAGACAACTGCCTACATAAGGACAATTGTTAGGAATCATAGATAGATTAGCAACACATTAGCTCAAAAAAGGGATTGAGAACAGCACACAAGATAACACAGGGACATCTTGGAACTCAGGAGCCAAAGCTGCAAGGGCAATCAGTTACAAACTCTTAAAGCTGGAAGTCTCCGTGACATGACAAATAGCTCTCCTGGGAACTGTCACTTCCAACATTCGTTTTCCTTCTTCCTCTCAGTTAAACAGCTCATTTAAAATACTATGTTTCCTGGCATCTTTCACAGCTACATGTAAGTACATATGGCAACTAGATTTGTTCAAGGAAATTTGTTACTGGAAACCTAGCCCACAGACCCTGACTGGATCCCGGCTGGCTGGATTCAGCTGCCCATTCACCTAAGAAATGGGCAAAAGATGGAAAAGGAGAAAGTGACCAATCTGTCTCACAGAAACAATTAAAATATATAGAAACAACAGTTGACCTAGAGAGACGTCAGAATTGGACAAAAGGCAGAAAATGCACATATGTAGATTTCGTTAGCTTGTGAAGACAGGTCACAGGTTGGGGAGGGGCCTGTCCTGTATCCTCCATTTTCACCTTTTTTGGTGCCCTGAGGAATGGGGAACAGGTTACAATCCTTCATTTTCCACTCTGTGCATGAAGAACTTGATCTTCATTCAGAAAGGGACCCCCCAATTAATTCTGATTTAATGAAAGCATAAGAGTAGTTTAGGACCTCTGGGAAGTCCCTATAAGAAAGCAGTGCTTTCCTATAAACTAATAATAATAGGACTGATGAAGAAATCAAGAAATCAGTCCCATTCACAATATCTTCAAAAAAAATAAAATACTTGGGAATTAACCTTTCAAAGGAAATCAAAGATCTCTACAACAAAAATTATTGGTCAGTGAAGAATGAAATCCAAGACAACCTAAGAAGATGGAAAGATGTCCCATGCTCTTGGATAGGCAGAATTAATATAATAAAAATGGCCATTCTACCAAAAGCTCTATATAGATTTAATGCTATCCCTATAAAGATATCTATGTTGTTCTTTACAGACATAGAAAAAGTAATTCTCAAATTCATTTGGAACAATAAGAAACCTAGAATTGCCAAAACATTACTAAGCAAGAAAGACGAAATAGGCGGTTTTGCCATACTAGATCTAAAACTATACTATAGAGATGTAGTAACAAAGACAGCATGGTACTGGTATCAAGATAGGAAAGAAGA
>PVKS010026280.1:0-28830 GCA_004027875.1 Aplodontia rufa | reverse complement strand
GTCTATAATTGCCAGAAAAGCCCAGAATCTCTGAACCACAAATACATTCAAGAAAAATGATCTTTCTTCCTATGTATGAGAATAATGGCATAAAGGATGAACTGTCATTCATGGGCTGAGTTTGAAATTGGATAATGCAGTGCTGTGGCCTGAAAGCAAAACACTTCTGGAAGTGTATTTATATGCTAGATCTCAGAAAGACTCCCAAAGAGCATTCAGTTCCTCAATCAAAATATGCAATGTAAGCTTTCATTATGGTGCTGGAATAAATGGCACAAGAGGAGGAGAACAGTGTCTGTGTACAACTATGTACCACTGTCCACTTGTCTCAAGAGAGAGCTAGCAGGCAGTTTTGATGCCTTTTGGCAGCATATTCAACATCTCTGTGTGGAGGAAAAGCTACACAGTCTCACATTAACGTCTGCAATCTAGCTCAGAGCCGTGTGTGATCTCAAACAGCGAAAGTGACAGCCGTGCAATGGCCCTGATATAGAATGGTGCACATGAAGATGGGAGAACAGCTAAGAATGACAGAGTGCCTATAATTTGCCAAGGACCGGGACACTTGTTTTCATATGTCAATCTCTTTTAGTCCTCATCATGACTTTAGGAACTACTAACAATATTTTACCATTAATAAAGATTAAAACTAGAGGAGGTGGAGTAAAATGCTCAATCTCACATGGTTTGAAGTGGAAGAATTGGAAGTGAAGAGCTGAATCCAGTTACCCAGGACTCCAGACCTTTAGTCTGCTGAATAATCACCTGAAAATTCTGGTTATGGGCCTAAGAATCTGTGCTTTGGAATAGCAATTATAGAGTCTGATGTGGATGAGTGGATTGCATTTTGACAACTATTGTTCAAGGGCCTGTCAAAAGTTGGAGGAGGGGCTTTGGACAGACTGAAAATTCCACTTGGTGGTGGATGTTTGCACAGGGCTAATGCACTGGGAAGACGTAAAGGACCACATGGATGCCCTGATGTGCCCAAAATCCACTCTCCACAGAACTTAGTTAACTTCTAGGATTGCATACCTCCTGTTTGAAAAGGAGATCATCCAAATACAGGATTAGATGAGCCATTTGGTGAGGGTAATGAGGCAGGAGCTTACAGAAATCTTTGTGGAAGAGAGCGGAGTTGCTGATAACTGAGAAGCCGTTCCTTGGGCAGAGTTAGTGTCCAGGCTGAAGCAATGAACGTGGAATATGGGGTTGGTTTTGTGGCCTCAACAGACAGTGACTTTATGCTAAAAGGATTCATTGCAATTTATCCCAATTTTGTTCTCAAGTGGAAAAATGATATTGAACTTGGATAATAATGCTGGAACGTTGACAGAACTTCTCGCTGACTATTAATTTTAGAGGAACTGAAAATTAAAATTTGTCCTATTGTTTCAGTTAACAACACAATACTGAAAACTATCTTAGATGAACTTTTTTTTTTCTTTAAAGGAAAATTATTCTTGGTAGACATGTAAGATGGAATCCACATCACCCTTTAAAGTACAGGCTAACAGTTTTAAGGATTATTTTTTTAAAAAACCCTTTTGGGTCTTGATTAATAGAAATTCCTTGGATGAAGACTAGCTTTTTATCACAACAGATCTTCTAAATGGAAAAGTGCTAAGGCAGCTTTCATAGGTTTGGTTGCATTTTTATCTATCTTATCTGAAATATTCCAGGCTTCTCTATACTTTGAAAAACTGATTGACAGGGCACTCATTGTGTTTCAGGAATATCACTGACTTTGAAAAGGGCTTACAGAGATGTGTCAAAATCTGATGCCAGACAGTATTTATCAATTCTTAAATAAAAGTTTTCTTCAAGACCCTCTTGTGTATTGCTACCAGCCAGTTAAAAATAACGTGAAGCAAACAGTAAAGAAATATGACTAGCTTTCATTTTTTACCTTGTGACTCTTCTTGGGTAAATTGGACAAAGTGTTAATCGTTAGAGAAGAGCTCCTGAATTTTGTATTTCAATATTTATTTATTCATTTATTGAAGTTCTAGGGAGCAAATTCAAAGCAAAACAGATACTTTATTACTGAGCTACAACCCCAGGCCAACACCTACGTTTATCAGGTTTTTATTAAGAACTTCTGGTAGCTGCAAACTCACACAAATCTGTGAAAAGAGACCTGGTTAGGAAGGGCTCCCAAGACAAACAGATGTTTACTTTTCAAAGTATATTTTAAAGCTTTAAAAATAAAATTATTGACCTACAATTGAAATATATTGAAGTCGAAATATATTACATTTCAATTTGTTGAAGTATAATTGAATTGTAACAAAATTTGCATTTTGAAAATGTACAGTTTGGAATAAAGTTAATGAACCTAGTCATTGTCCCTCAAATTATATATGCCTTTTAAATAGTCCCTTTAACACTGAGTGCCCTCACCCTTTGCCATCACACCCAGATAACCACTAGTATACTTTCAGTTGCTAGAGATTAGTTGGTTTTATATAGAATTTTATGTACAAAATATCAGATATTATAAAATCTCATTCTTGACTGGATTTTCATTCAGCTAAATGATATTCAAATGCATTTGTGTTAGATCAAAGTACATTCCTTTTTATTGAGTAGTATTCTATTGTGTACATAACCACACTTGAATTACCCACTAACCTATTGATGGGCACTTGAATCATTTCCAACTTTGGTTATTATAAATAAAATTTTTATAGTATTTATTTGTAAGTCTTTGTATAGAAATATGCTTCATTTCTTATGGATAAATACCTAGGAATGGAATGGTTAGATCATATGTTAGATATGTGTTTAAGTTTATAAGATCCTGCCAAACCAACTTACTGAATTTTGCTTGGAAGTCTTACCCAGAGCAATAATATAAGATTTAAAAAAAATAATAAGGAAGCTTCCAACTAGGAAAGGAGGGGGTAAAATTTTCAAATTAATGAAGATTCCATTAAAACACTGTCAGAACTCATAAACAAATTAATATTCAGTAAGGTTGCAAAATAGAAAATCAACTTGCAAAAATCAGTAACTTTCTTTTACACTAATAGCAAAATTTCTGAGAAAGAAATCAGTGTAGAAATTCCATTAAAAATAGCTAAAAAACAAACAAGCAAACAACCAAATGAACACTTAATGAAATGAGCTGGGCTGGAGCAGCAGCTCAGTGGTCATGGCTCTTGCCATGGATGTAGTTACAATAATTTCACCAATTTGTGCTGAAATGCTTAAATAATCATATGGCAAAACAGTTTTTACTTTGTACTATATGCTAAAACTATGAAATTTCTAGAAGAAAATAGAGGAGAATAGCTGGTAACAATAATAAATAATAAATTTACCACAGAACCTTTATTCTGGAGCAAATTTTACCCAGGTCTTGTGCAGTCCTCTTCTGGGTGCTGTGTCCCTTTTACTGGGAATCAGGAAGCATTTCAATCCTGGCTGATGGAGTTCCCCATGGTTCTGGCCTGGTGTGATCTCTGGCTGTTGTGCCCTGAGATCTTTTCTTGTTGTCCTTTCTCTGGCCCGAGGAAGTTTCTCTCACCTAGGAGTACTCGGGACAGTCAGGAAGGTTAAGTAGGAAGCTATACCAACCTTTGTGCCTCCTCCGTGTGTCTCTTTCCTTTCAAGTGCTCTGACCAGCAATCTCTAGCCACCCTGATCTTCTTGGCCACCATCCCCACCTCCTCACCTGGGAGAAACCACTGGGTACCACTGCAGCACCCTGTGCTGTGGCCTGAGACTCCCCTGACAGTGAGCTGGAGGAGTGGAAGGGCATTTGCTGTTCTCTGCCCACCCCCTCTTCCCCCCACCTACTCTCTCTCTCCCTCTCTGTTTCCCCTCCTCTCACTGCCTCTTGCTCTCTCTCTCTCTCTCTCTCTCTCTCTGATTCTTCCCTGTTCTAACATTAATGTCTTTAAAACACTGTTTTATGTACTTCAATTATTTCAGAAAAGAAGATAACTCCAGTGGCCATCACTGCATCTTAGCCTGATGTGGAAGTACTGCCCCGTTCCGTCTTTCAGCCTAAGCTGTCGTTTGTGGGTGGATTGGGCAGCAGGGTCAGACTGGCGGGAATGATGGAATGCAAGCTTGTTTCTCCTTCTATGCGTTCGACTTTCTCTATCTTCCAAGTTCCTTATCCCCTGGTTCCTCCAAGACCTCTGGCCACATGTAACTCCCTGATTGCATGTCCTGATAAAGTCCTGCTTTATTGAGGCCCTATGTTTAGATGCAGTTGAAGGGTAAAAATAGTGCATTTTCCCTGAGTTATTATATACCGACACACTTTATGGTGCACTAAAAGAGACACAATCAAGAGCATTTTCCATGGGAGATCTTACAGGAATGAAATTCTGTGAAACACATGATGGGAAAAAAATAGTGGTAGGAGATAATTTTATTTTATAACTGCAAATCCAGATTTTTCCTATTTTGATCTCATATGTGAGGTAGTGTCTATATAATTCATGTGATTCATATCATATGCTTCTTGAGATATGCTGAATTGTATGACTAGCAAGAACTTTAAAATCATCCAGTCTTGGGGCTGGAGCAGTGGCTTGGCATTTACGCTGCTTGCCTGGCATGCACAAGTTCACAGGTTCAAACCCCAGCAGAGATGTACATAACTGTCAGAGCAATGAAACCATGTGAAAAACTCAGTAAAAATTGATTCTCTCTGTCTTACATTTCTATCTCTTACTGTCCTTCTCTTAAAAAAAAAAATCACCCTGTCTTGAAACTGGAGTAGTGGCTCAGTGGTTACTGCACTTGCCTGGCATATAACAGGAATCAAGTTTAAACCATAGCACCACATACACAACTTACACAACTAAGTATCAGAGCAATGAAAACCACATGAAAAACTAAATAAAGTTGATTTCTTCTCTCTCTTTCTCTCCCTCTAGCTTATAAAACAAAAATTATTCTCTCTTTCTCTCATTGTCCTTCTCTCTTAAAAAAAAAATCACCCAGTCTCACTTTCTTAATTTTAAGGAGCAACCTGGGATGAAGAGCAGTTATTTAGCATTTCTAATTCCACAAATAGCTCTAGTTGCACTGGCAGTATGGGGTTTTTTCAGTTTACATTTTCTTCCTTTCATATTATGCTATTTTTCTTTTTCATTTGAATTATTTGAAATATGTTTTCAAAATTTTACATGCTCTATATTCAAGCTTCCTCCATTATGTCTCCTTTATATCCTAGAGTTAGTAACTATGAAAGCCAGTCTTTATTGAGCATTTCCTTTGTGCAAAACGTGGAGATAAGTGCTATGCATGGATTGTTTTCTGATTTCATTCTCTTAAAATCCTGCAATATAAGTTCCATTGGTATCCTCATCTTAGAAAACAGAGGATTCAAAAATTTAAATAAAGTGTGCAGGATCTCATTGCTAATATGAAAACAGAAAATGAGCCAACTCTTCATTTTAAACTCTAGTCCTGGGCAGAAAATGTACCTGAGTCTATACGACTTTGTGTGAGTCACACCAGAGGGACAGTTTGGACCCAGGTGCTTTTAGGAGACAATTACTCAATGAGCCATGATAGCTTACTTACAGATTAAGGAGAAGGTTAGTAAGTGCGTGCATAAAATTACCATAGCTATTATTTTAATCTATACTTGTATTTTTATATGACAAATTCTATTTTCTACCTTGCTCATGCTAGGTAAGTGCTGTGCCACTGTGCCACCCCCACTTTAATATACATTGTTAAAATTTTTTGTAAAAAAATTGTGTATTCATATACACTGATCTTGCCCCTCACTGGATGAATGGATCCAAAAACTGTGGTACATTTATACCATGGAATTTTACTCAGCAATTAGAAACAATGATATTGCAGCCTTTGAAGGTAAATGGATGGCTATGGAAGAAATTATGCTGAGTAAAATCAGCTTAACCCAGAGAACTAATGGTCGATTGTCTCCACTCATCTGTGGAGGTTGGGACTAGACCCTGGCCAGTGAGAAAGTTGGTCTATTATCATGTGTTAAATCCAGATAAGATGTAATTCTATACAACATAATCCTTTTTTAGAGATATTGTGGGAGGGGGAAGAAGGGAGGGATAAGGGTGGGTAATTGGGGGGGCACTCCTGGGGGCAATTGTAATATCCAGAATCTATGCACATTTTATATTATTTTGTTAAAAACTTATATGGTTGTTAAAAATAAAAAAAAATTTAAAAAAATTTTGTATTCAAAGTCATTAATTTTGTTTTCTAAATCAGGATTTTTTTCCACACACCTTTTGAAAATTGACTTTATTAGGCACTCGTTGTCTCTAATTAAATCTGTATATCTGTGAAGATTATTTTAAAATTAAAGTCACAGAAATCACACCCTCCTTTGAAACTATACAAATTCAAAGTATCTTGGGAATATTAATTTGAAGAATTTCAATTTTCTGTTGCTCAAATGAATGGGAAATTTGGGACTTGAGCCCAACCAATCTAATTCTGGAACCTATTAGCCTAACCATTATGCCTTACAGAATTGGGCAAAAAATGTGTTCTAATTTGCTAATGAGTAAGATTATTTTAAAATGCTTTTCTTCTAGGCCAAAGCTTTGTTCTTTTGGATATAGAATAGATGGTCTTCATGCACTGATGCAAATCTTAGGTAAAACAATTGATAGAATACAAAAAACTTTCCAAACATACTTTTCATTTAGAATACCTTTATATAAAAGACTTGAAACATTCAATTTCACTTCTTAAAAGGTCATTCTGCAGTAAACAAAACAGCAATAAATTCAAATTAATTTAAAAATTTCTGTGGTTACTTTAACAGCAGACCCAGCAATTTAATTGTCTCATCCGGTATTCTCCCTATGGGCCTCTCTGGGTTCTTCAGAACTGGGGGCTTCCTGAAGAAGCCTGGACCCTTTTAAAAAATTTCCTATATGCTTTATTTCCTGTCAAACTCAATGGCAGAGAAAATCCAAATTTTGCCCTTAAAGAGAGACCCACCAATTTTCTGCAATTTCCTGATAACCATTCTCACTCAATGCTTGTGGATAAATGTCCAAGAGATCTTCTTTACTATTTACAGAAAACATTTTCAGCAAAGAATGAGAGTTTTATGAGAATTTTTATTATCTTACCTAAGGAAAGAAATTGTGCACTTCAGTTGAAATATAAGTGCAATATCCTTTCCCTTTTTTGGAAATTTAAAGGAACAAATTCTCTTTAATCTGTTTATATATCTGTCCATGTATCTTTTCTACAAGTAACAATGGTGTGTATTTTACATGTGTGCAAATTATATACGCAAATTATATATAACTTGCATATGCGTACACAGAGATATGTGCAGAATTATCAGTCTCCTTCAGGACCGTGTTAGTCAACCTTTGATTGCCTCAAGTTAGAGGAGGAAAGATTTATTTCAGCTCATGATTTCAGACGTTTCTGTCTGTGGTCAGCTGACTCCATGGCTCTCAGTCTGAGGTGAGGCAGAACATCATGGTGGAAGGGCACAGAGGAAGAAAACTTCTCAGGCCTTGGCAGCCAGGAAGAAGAGAAGAAAGAGACAGAGAGAGGCAGAATAAAAAGGAGGAGGGCAGAGGAAATGATACAGTCCCCAAGAGTATGCCCCCAGCTACCCACCTCCTTCAATCATGATCCACCTGCCTAGGATGTCTGCACCTTTCTGTGATCCATTTGGCTCTCCCTGGATTAACCTGCTGGTGAGCTCAGAGCCCTCACGATCCCATCCCTTCCCAAAAGCCCCACCTCTGGATATCGCTCCAGTGGGGGTCAAATCTTCAACACATGAGTTTGGGGGAGCATTCCAGATCCAAATAAAAATACATACTAATATATTAACATTAGACTCTTTCCAAATTGGGCATGCTAATGTTAATATAGCTTAATTACCAAAATCCTAAATTATTGGTTCTCTCTCTGTCTCTGCAAAGAATAAGTCTTTTAGATGTGCTCAGGGAAGAACAGGGTAGAAACTTCATACCAAACTTGTGCAAATCAGGACCTCTGGAGAGAATGCAAATAGAGAAGGTGCTCATGTGTTACCACTTGTCTGTTGTCTAAATTATTAAAATGAGCATGCATTGTGTGCAACCAGTAAATAATGTAGATAACCTAGAAAGTGTTAGCGAAGAAGAGTAAAATTTTTATGAGAGTGTGCAATTAACTATACTAGGTGGGAGAAGTTAAATCTTCTTTGAGGAAGAAGTGAGGACAACCATTCTCCAATTATGATCCCTAGAATTCTGGGATACACCTGAATGCAATAGTAGAATCCAAATTTTCATGCCCCACCCTAGACTCAATGAATTAGTAACTCCAGAGGAATGTGCCAGAGATCTGCATTTAAATTGTACCTTTAAGGGATTCCAGTGCAATGAGAGTTGGAGAACCACTTGATTTGAAGATAAAGTTGAGAAAAACTGGAGTGTTTTCCAGGTAAACACTTGGGAGTCTCCCAGGACATCTCAAAACATAACTCTCTTATCCTCTTGAAGCTCTGTGTATCCCCTGGCATCTGCTCATCCCACATCTTCTTATGAATCTCCCTATTTCTAAAACCTTCCATTTACCTTCTAAAAGTGAATCTACCTATATCCAAACCCTCTGTCTTCATCTTTTCAGCCAAATATTCTCTTCTCTTTGCTCCAGCAGGAACTTGGCTATTCTTTAAGACCCTCCTACATCTAAATCCTTCTCAAGTCTAAATCCTTTCCTTTTTCATGCCATATATGTGTAGGTTTTGAGATGTGACCAGTCTCTGTTTCTCATGGCCAATTCCAAACCAGTTTCTTGCTTCCCCATGAACACATCTCAGTTCCACCAAAACTCATGCCATAGGATTTCACCCTCCAGAAGCTCTTTCTCACGCTTCGAGCTACCTTGCTGTCCTTCTCTGAAGATTTTAGCTCTTGGCCCACTCTTTTCCCAGCACTAATCTTGTCATTATTCTTGGTGATTTTTTTCTTCATTCACCTAATATTATTAAAATATTCCCATTATGGGCTTTTATTTTCTTGACTTCCTATTTTCCAGTGATGCTATCTCCCATCCTGATTTAACCATTCACTCCTATTATCATGTGCTAAGGATTCTCATTCCCACAAACCCTTCTGTCATTTAAAATTTAGATCTATCTCCTTCCAAACATGTTCCCCTAGATCTCCAAGGCAGCCAAATACCACTGCAAAAATTCTTATTCACATTGAGTCCTCCAGTCCATCGACTTTACTGTCTTTGGTGGTATCTTTAATTCTGTGGTTTATAGTTACTTCTGTGTTTATATTTTTGCAAGCCATCCAGGTGTAGGAGTGGCCTCTAGAAATACTCTGATCAACTGTTACGAAGAACAGCTTTGTCACAAAGATGAAGAAGCAGATGCACAATTGTATGAAAGTGCTATATCTTCAAGTCAGAGAATCAAGGCTAGAAGCATTGACCCAGAAAACAGTCTGCGGAAATAATTCCCAAACCTAATAGATAACGAATGAAGAAATTTGGTAGCCATTTTCCCTATACAGATACACAGGTCATTACCAAGCAGAAGTTGTGAAGCTAAAGGAAACATTTTAACTTATCAAATAACACCACGTCAAAAGAAAGCTCATTTTTATTCTTTTTGCACAAAAGACTTTTCGAAGTTTTGTTTTTGAATTGAAGATTTGATTAAAGAATATGAAGCCAAAAACAGTGGGAAATAAGGTAATGTGGAACAAGCTCAGTCAGTTCACTAGCCAGCAATAAAACATGTTTCTAGATTTTATGATGCTTGCAGTAGTCAGTTTTTTTAAAATACGTAGTTCTGTTGTATCGTCTTCCATTCTTAATAACAAACAGCTATCTAATCTGCATTCATCATTTTATTCTTTTTATAAAGAAATACTTCAAAATTATATGAGCTTCAAACCCCACAGAAACAGTTTTTCCCAACATGAAGCACCAATTTTTCGATACCATAGCTATTATTATTATCTTTATACTCTTCAGTGAAGCTGGGTCCAACTCTCCTGCTAAAAATAATTGATTATATCAAGTTATCAGTTTAATTGCTCATCCTCTGTCATGCTCTTTCCATACAGATAAATATATGCAAGGAGGCATATATAGATATGTGTGTGTGAGTAGGTATACATGCATTTACATTTTTAAAATACCTCATTATCTTGCTTGCTCTGCAGGTTTGTATAGTAAATGATATATATATATATATATATATATATATATATATATACAACTCCATATATGTTATAAATATTGTACATAAATATATGCATTTATATATTAATATTTACAGATAGATGTCTCTGAATGCAGGTTCCTGACATCACATCCTGCCAGTGTTGTCCTTTAGTAGTTTTGATATAGGATGTTTGGTAGTTTATTACACATTGCAGGAGTTTCTTCCCCTATGGGATAGAGTATATACTGACAAAGTTTTAATTACTTTGATATTTTTGTAAAGCAGATCTTACAAATTCACTGTATATTTATTTTATGGCTAGAAATATATTCTTTGAAGAAATGATTTGCTCTCGGGATAGTACTCATCATTCAAGAGAAACTATAATAAAAATCATTAACAACATAATTAAAAGAAGTTCTAGTGATAAAATTCATGAGATCTTAATGCATGTTAGTAAGGCTTGAGCTCTGTGACTGGGATCAAAGGAGAAAGACCTGCTCTTTGACAGATATGGGTTCCTGTTTAGGTCATCATGTAGTCATCCACTTCTGTCCTCTTAGAGACTCTACTCAGAATGCAGACAGTTCCCCTCGAGTGCTGGTGATCCATGGACCAAGGATGTCTGCACCACGTGTTGAGTTGACTTGTAGCCCGGTGGGGACAGTACATGGTCTCTGAGCACACTCTTCCACAGCCAGATAAGGCTGTGAAGCAATCACACCCTCATATTGGCCACTCTAGATTTTGACTCCACCATAGCAGGATGTCTGCAGCCCTTCAGGACCAGACTCAGTTTTGGACACTTGAATCTTGTCCATCAACACAGTGCCTGCATGGAGGGTGTGATCAGAAGAAAGTGCTGGTGAATGGATCCACCTTAATTTGCACTCTCTTTTCCATGATACCAATCACATTCTCACAGAGCATATTATTTCTTTACTGGGCATGTTTATTTTCTGTATCCTTTTACTAGCATGTGTATGTCACATAAACAGGCATTTCTTGCTGTCACTGCTTGGAGGAATATCAACTCATAGTACCTAAAGTACATGTGATCATTCAATCAATGGATTATATAAATCTTATTAAATCACTACATTACCTGTTTTTGTATAGAAAGTCGGAGTAGAAAGGAAGAGAGAAATTTCCATTGAACTACCATGAAATGGAACCTGTATCAGTTATCCCTTACCTAAGTTCCACACAGCTGTACCCGACTCTCAAAACATTTCCTCCACTGTCCTCTTCTACTCTGCTATATAATTTTTTTCAAATGTGATGACATGCTTATGTCTTGAAAATTATATTCCTTAAAATTTTCCTCCTAGAAAAGTCAGAAATCCCGCAGGTTGATTATGCCGTCCATTTTTTATTGACTCCACATTGCAGTGTTTGGTTTTTAATTTCTGTCCAAGAAGAAGCAACCTAGATAAACAGTCATACTGTTCCCCTGCTTTTTAAAAGATGTCGAGTCAAGTGTCCTCATGGCTAGCAATGGAGGCATTTTGATTTTTAAATATTTTTTTTATTAGAGCTGTATGCTATACATAGTAGTTGGGTTCGTCCTGACAAACTTGTACGTGCATGGAAATCAATTTTGTTGGCTGGGGATGTCGCAAGGAAGGTAGACAGGAGGAAAACTTCAGGGGAGCAAAATCCCATTTCCGGCCTATTCATTGCTTAAGCAGTGACTTTTGGTCCAAAAAGTGAATCCTTAAGCATGCAAATCAGTGTGTCTCTGACTTTTTCAACCCTCTTTGAAAACTGAACTTACCAGTCTACATGATAACTTGTTGCAGATCTCAGTGTGTGCAAACTAATTCATTTCAGATTTCTTTTCACTACTTAGAAATTGATTGAATCATGGATGTTGAAACTCCAAAGACGGGAGACCTTGGCTTTTGTACTTTGGAAGCAGTAGGTGTGGGAGGGAGCTTTGCAATGCTTTGCACAATCCACTTCTAAGGATGTCTAGACTCGTCTGAGCACTACTACCAACACAGCAGCTTGTGTCCATAACCAGGCAGAGTATCAACAGGTGGAAGGCGCTTCCCTTCAGAGTTCCTGTTATCAGTGATGCGTCCCCCGGCCGACTGTGAGAGTCACCTTGTCCCTAGAGCTAACAGAAGTTTTGTTTTTTGTTTTTTTGTTTTTTGTTTTTTTTTCTTAAGAGAGAAGGACTGTGAGAGAGACAGAGAGAAACCAATTCTTTATTGAGTTTATCACATAGCTTTCGTTGCTCTGTGACTTTGTTGTGTACATGGGTGCTGGGGTTTGAACCCATGTGTTTGTGCATGCTGGGTAATCACCGAAACTGCCAAGCCACCGCTCCAGCCCTAGCAGAAGCTTTGCAATGCTGAGCACCCCTCACGTTGGTTGGAGTTGCTCTGGCTTTTTGCTGCCAATGCTAGCACCTGGCATCAAGGCTAACCTCAAGGGAAGACATCAAGAAGATTAATAAAGGGTGCTTTATTTCCCTCTCCTCTTCTTGGCGTGCCCAGGACACTCAAGTCTGTTTTTTAACTATGATTTGAGATGCTGAGAATTTGATCTAGAGATCCACCACATCAGAGTTACCTACAACCCTTGGGAAATAAAGAACCTCAGGCATTGCTACAGCCTGTCAGGGCAGGATCGCTGACAGTGGGCAGGAAAGAGGATTTTTATTAAATGACCTCCTAGATAATTATGATTTATTTCCATGCACACCAAAACCTGAAGAAATAACTTAGGGAAGAAAAGAATTTGATTTAACAATAAGCAATGAGATTCAAAAACTCAGGGTATATATTTTTTTCCTGTTTCATCCACAAATACATGAAAGGCTGCACTCTGGTTTCTGACACTTTTCTGAGCTCACGGTTAGTACAAAGAGCTAGTTTCCCCTGTGAGTCCATTGCAGTGAGGGGCTGTTCAGGAGTTTCTATAGAAATCGTTGATAAAAAATAATGCCAAAACTGTCATGCTTTCTTACTTAAGAACCCTGTGAGATATCAAGATATTTGTAAAGACATAAATTCTGTGGCTTATAATACATTTCCCTCTTTCTTTTGTGTGTGTGTTCATGTTGAAAAATAAATCTCCATATGTTTCTCTTATGAATAATTCATATCCAGTGGAAAAATACGGAAATAAAGAGTGTACTGATATTTCCATAATAAAACCCATAAGCTCCTGATTTGAAAGTCATAGCATCAGACTTGAAATTCTACAACATCTGGATATTTATGACTTTTACTGCAACAGAGGAGATTATGTGTTTATGTAATAACTTTTTCAAGCGCAAAAAGCAATGAAGTTCATGTTTTCCAATTAAATTTGGCTTTTGAATTTAGGATTCACCTTTGCACCAAAAAAAGAGAGACACTGCAGTTTGTAACTACTTTTTTGAAAGGTGAGTTAATGATGTCAAATGAAAAATAATTTTACCTTCTTTAAATTAATCCACCTAGTTTAGACCATTTCAGATCTCAGTTCAACATAGAATAGAAGGCTATATTGGGAAAGAAATGTTATTCACAATGCTAGGTCTGAGAGGAATTGTGAAACAGGCAAATTTTGGTTCTGGTATCATTCATTTGAACCTTTAATCAAATTTTATCCAACATGCTTTCATTTATCCTCCAAAGATCACTTATATTGAATTCATGCAGAATTATGAAAACAAAGAAAATAAAAAGAGAAAAGATTTAGCAACCTTACAGGAAGAAGGTAAGATAGGAGGTAATATTTTGGTTGGGAGAATCTTCCTATCATCAACGTTTGAAGAGTTTTACCACATTCATTTCTCTTGTGTATCAACTGTCTACATCTGTAATTAAAAGAATATTCAGAACTGTCCAGGTAGACTACATGAAAACAGATTGCTCATTTAAATAATTGGAATTCTGCTGAGTCTTCCAGTCATCATTTCTCATCTGATTTCAGCAAACAGCATCTATGCAGTGGTGAGAAACACATGCCCCATGATGGTTCCATTAGTTTCAAAAGGCACATCTTAAGCTGAAGCTTTTTTTTTTTTTTTTATTTTTCTGTTTGTTCTTTAGTAAAATGGCCTAAGGGCCTAGTAATCTTCTGAGCTTGATGAGTTTTTAGGCCTATCTTCCTAGCAAATGCTAAAGTGCTGACAGATTCTGTGGTTATCTCTGCTGACTACACCAATATGCAGCTCTTACCCACTCAAAGGTCTGGACCCTGCGCAAACTTAAATATAGAATAAGCAGGAGACGGCAGGTGATTAGCAAGATGGGTGGGCAGTCACCTGTCTCCTTAGGGGCCCCATCTGCACTCTTGCCCTGTACCGTACTTTGCAGGGCTCTTGATCACAAATTTAGAATTGAAAAAAAAAGCCAGCGCTGGACAGAGTTTTCCTTCCACTTTTTTGAACCTCAGCATTTCCAACTTAAAGGACTGTAGAAGCGCTGGCCCAGCTCTGTGATGTGTGAAGGCGCTGCATCAGCTCAGGTGCAGGAAGAATGTCATGGAGATGAAGGGCCCTGCAGTGGGTTTGACCCTCTACATTGCATATTTTGTGACTCCTCCTCTGCCTAGAAGTGAAAGTAACAGAACACCCATTTATCCATATATGTGTACGATTTTGTATCTAAATCAGCCATATTTATTCTCAGGGGCTAGCATTAACCTAGCAACTTCATTATTGTTGAAATTATTACAGAAATTACCATTTAAATTGTTAAAATAAACATGTGTTGCTTTTATAATTCCAGTGCTGACATTTTTTAAATGTTTCACAATATTCGAACAAATCAACTGAACTTTGCCTCTCTGAATGAACATGAATATGGACCCAGGGAGTTCAATACGCGTGGCTATTTTAGAAAATTCTAGGTCATATAAAAAAGAAGAAAAGTGTATGTAAGATATTGCATGGCTGTTTGCTTAGTTAGTTCAAAATTAGAATTATTGCTGGTGAGGGCAGAGCTGAGCCCTTAGAGGCCCTTCAACTGTGATGGGTTCCCAGGCTTTCAGCTGCCTGCTGAGATGAGCCCCAGACAGCCTTTGGGGAAGGCATATCCTTTTTCTTAATAAGAATCAAGTGGCAAGATGTAGCTGGTTCAGTGAAATCCCAATCCGTGGTGGAAAAAAGAATCGTGTGCACTCTTCACAGGGGTCAACTACGGCTGCAGGCATGAGGGGAATGTTTCCTCCGGTGGCACAATTCATTGTTGGATTCCTTCTCTAGCACATAAAGTTGTCGCTTACTTTTATGTCACTTTGCCAACCCTTTACCACCAAAAGTACTACAGTTAGGTTCTTGACTACCCTAAATTTTCACAGAATGGCTTATATAAGTAAAATTTTCAGTCATCTCTAAATCCATCTCTAAACTTTTAAGACTATGAAGACATGGTCTCCTTTGTGTTCCAGTATGACAGCATTTTTTTAAAAATATGACAGTAATTGGCAAAAGCTTTTTGATCGTAGAATAGAAAAAAATCATCCTCGTAAAGATGTACGTTTTCCAATGTCGGTCCATAAATTCAGAGTCATCCCCACTAAAGTCCTCAGAGGGGTTTGTTTGTTTAGATTAAATTCAAAAATAAAAACTGATGCTAAAAGTCTTTGGACAAAGAATCACACAAAACTGATGCTAAAAGTCTTTGGATAAAGAATTACACAAAAATACCCAGGGTCTTTCTGGAAAATGGGTTATGCTTGGATAGACATTAAAATTTTAAATTAATTAAAACACATGAAAGAAAAAGAAACAAATCTATAATGAAAAGGGACTAAATTATGAACATATGAAAACTTAACACATGACTATGATATTTTAAATAATAAGTAAAACAGATTTAATAAATTAATAATGCTGTAACTGGCAAGCCATCTAAAAAGAAAAATAAGAAAAAAAGTCTCTTAGTACGTTTGACTCATTAAAATAAATTCCAGGTGAATCAAAATTTAAAGAAAAATTATGTCCGATATTACATTGGAAGAAATCAGAGGAAATGTCTTTCTTTAAATATTTGTGTGAAATAAACTCAACATGTGTGATAAACAAATAAAGTTTGTTTCTGAAAGTATTTTCTTAAAATATATCTAATATGGAAGAAATTATGAGAAGTTGTTTCCTAAAATTTTGGCTTGAGCATGTCACTAAAATGACAAGACATAAAAGAATGTTGATAAGTTTCACTATCTAAAAATAAAACATCTACATTTTAAATACTATTATTTAAAAATTCAAACAAGATACAAATGGAAAATATGCTTTTTACCATGTATGAACAAAATCAAAGTTTCACAAATCATGTGGATAAAATATATGGTAGAGTTTCTAAAAACTTCGTGCTTCAGGAAGCTGGTGTTCTTAGCCAGCATTGATTTTACCTGTTTAAATTCACAATGAATTGAGGTGAAGCTAGAAAAGCAGGCATGATAGAAAATAAAATGAGCATCAATTCAGATGAGCAAAAGAATATGGGATATTTTATAGTTATTTAAATAATTTAAATGTACTTACTGACTTATAGCTACTTATTTGTTGTATTAGAAGTTTTACCTCTTAGATGTAATGATACTTTTCAAAATATAAGCTAACAAGAAAATGATACACCAGTTAAATATGAAAGTTATTTAGTGTTGCATTTGCCTATTTATTAAAGAAGTTTAATATACATAGGGATTTTTTTGATGTAAAGGATCAGAAATAAAATGAAAACGTATACTTAAATACAAAGTTAAATATTTGTAGGATGCTTAACTATAATAGATCCACTTATTTATTTTCAGTAAGGAGTTTCTTTTCAGTATTAGAATGAATTGGGTATTCAGTATTACCCTGATTCCAAAACCAGATAAAGACACTTCGAGGAAAGAAAATTACAGGCCAATATGCTTGATAAATATAGATGCAAAGCTCCTTAATGAAATATTAGCAAACTGAATTCAAGAATACATTAAAATGATCGAATACCATGATCAAGTTTACTTCATTCCAAGGATACAAGGATGGTTCAATATATGCAAATCAATAAAGAGCTTATACCACATAAATAGAACCAGGGACACAATATAAACGTTCATCTAATTACACACAGAAAAAGACTTTAACAAAATTCAATACCTTTTAATGATAAAAATCTTGAAAAAAACTAGGATTACAAGGAACTCAATTCGACATAGCAAAGGTGGTATTTTATAAACCCAAAGCCAACATCATACTGAATGGAGGAAAACCGAAAGTGTTTCATCCAAAATCATGAGCATGACAAGGATGTCCATTCTCACCACTCCTATTGGTACTTGAAATTTTATGCAGAGCAATTAGGTAAGAGAAAAAGATAAAGGAAACACAAACAGGAGAGGAAGAAGTCAAATTATCACTGTTCACAGATGGTGTGATCCTAACTGAGAAAAACCGAAAATCTCCTCCAGAAGTCTTCTAGAGATGATAAATTCAGTGAAGAAGCAAGATACAAAAATCAACACATAAAAATCGGTAGTATTTCTATACACCAACAATGAATCTGTTGAGAAGGAAATCAGAAAAACAATTCCATTCACAAATAGATTCCAAAATAAAAACAAAACCCAATGACTTAGGAATAAATCTAATCAATGAGGTGAATTTTCTTCTACAATTTCAATTGTAGAATGCAGAAACCATTAATTGAGGAAGACCCCAGAATATGGAAATACCCCCATGTTCTTGGATAGGCTGAATTAATATTGTCACAATGATGATATTACCAAAGACCCTCTGTAGATTCAATGCAATCCCCATCAAAATACTAATTATACTCTTCCTAGATCAAGAAAAAAATAATCCTAAAATTCACATGGAAGAACAAAAGACCCAGAACAGCGAAAACAATCCTGGGCAAAATAAGCAAAGGTGAAGGAATCACAATACCTAAATTCAAATTATACAACAGAGCCCTAGTAACAAAAACAGCATGGTACTGGGATTAAGGCAGACATGTACAGCAATGGAACAGAATGTAACACAGGTATAAATCATTTGATTTTTGACAAAGGGGACAAAACACATTCAAGAAAAGTCAGCCTCTTTAACAGATGCTACTGTGAAAATTAGATGCCTATATGTAGAAGATAAAACTAGATCCTTATCTTTCATCCTGTGCAAAAAGCAACTCAAAATGGATCAGAGACCTAAGTATAAGATAGGAAACTTTGCAACTGTTAGATGAAAAAAATAGGAGAAATACTTCAATACATATATATAGGCAAAGGCTTCCTAATCAGGACTCCTGTAGCTCAGAAAACATTAGCAAGAATCAATAAATGGGGTGCTGCCATATTAAAGAGCTTCTGCCCAGCAAAGAAAACACATAATAATGTAAAGAGATCACCAACTGAATGGGAGAAAAACGTTTTCAGCTACACTTCCGACAGAGGATCAATAACATGAACATATAAAGAACTCAAACACTCAACATTAACTCAATTAATAAATGAACTGAATAGACTCTTCTTAAAAGAAGAAGTGCAAATGGTCAGTACCTTTATGAAAAAACTTTCTACAGCTTTAACTTAGGAAAATATAATTCAAAACTGCACTGAGATTCCATCTCATTCTGGTAAGAATGGTGGTCATCAAAAATGCCAAAAACAATAAATGCTTTTAAAGAACAAGTGACCCTTGTATACTGTTGGTAAAAATGTACATTGATAGAGCAACTATGTAAATCAGTGTGGAGGCTCCTCCAAAAGCAAACAGAATTACCATAATATCCATCTATACCACTCCTCGGTATTTATCCAAAAGAGTTAAGGTCAGCATATTTTAGACATACATGCATATCTGTATTTGTTGCAGCATAATCCACAATAGCCAAATTATGGTATCAGCCTAGACATCTGTGGATAAAAAACATTTGGATCCAATGTCAGCTTGTATGTATACCACCCAAAAGCTCATGTGTTAATACAGGACTGTTTTAAAGTGAAGTGATCATAATATGAAAGCTGTAACCACATCAGTGGATTAATTCATCTGATGGATTAATAATTTGAATGGACTACTGGAAATGGCTATAGGCAGTTGGGGTGTGGCTTGAGGAAGGAGGTCCCTGGTAGCATTCTCTTGGGGAGTATATCTGGTCCCTGGTTCCTCTTTCTCTGCTTCTTGCCTGCCATGAGGTGAGAAGCTTTCCTCCTCCATCCTCTTCTGCCACTATGTTCTGCCTCCCCTTGGGTCCAAAGAAATGTAGGTAGCCAACCACAGACTAAGCTTGAGCCCAAGAGTCAAAATAAACTTTTCCTCCCCTACGTTGTTCTTGCCAAGTATTCTGGTCACAGGTGGAAAGTGGTCCAACCCAACACACCATAAAGTTTTATTCAGTCATAAAGAAGAGTGAAATCATGTAATTTGCAGGAAAATTGATGCAAATGGTGACCAAAATTATGAGAGAAATAAATCAGACTCAGAGAGAAAGTATTGTATATTTTCTCTCATATATAGAAACAAGATAGAAAAAAAGGTGATCCTATTAAATTAGAAGGAAAATCATTAGGGTAGAGAAAAGGGGTTATTTGAGGAAGGAGGAAAGAAGAAGAAGGAAGGTATTGGGAAGTGAAATTGATCAAATTATATTTTATGTATACACAGATATGCCACATGAAACTCATCATTTTGTATAATTATATGCACCAATGAAAATATAGAGTGTACTGGGAATATTGCTATGTGATAAATTTACAGAAGATCACGTGTTTGTAATTGCATTTCCTTGTTTCAGTATTTAATGTTCATTCAAGTAAAATCTCATAGATCTCACAGAGCTCAGCAGACTATGAACAAAATATGTTATGTACAGTTATTTTATTTCACCTCTTCCAAGGAAGCTATCATTTTGTTACTAATGCAATTTCAATTAAGAAAAAGACTTCAAGACCTAGCACTGTAAAGCTATCCTTGAGAATTTCTCTTTCTAAAAATACATGGAGATATCTCTAACATGGGGTCATAAATATCCTCTGTGGTTTTAGAACAGAAATAGGAGAGTCATTTACTTAGAAACCAGAGGGCTGTGGCCTGTCACCTCTCACATTCGAATCTGTCATCCATGAACTTAGGACTGGGACAGTGTGTTTTTCTGGGAGGGAGAGGGAGGTGTCTGGGGTCCTTAAACAAGACTGTTGTTGACTATGCTGACCTGCACTAATGTTGCCTCAAATCTACATGCTGTGGGGACAAGGGTTAGGGACCAAAAAGATCCCAGGTTATGGAGAAGGCCCAGGGTGCAGGGGTGAGAAGCTAGAGGGGTGCAGGGCAGGGTTGCCTAGAGAGGGCCTTGCTCGGTTATCCATTTGCCTTTTCTTCCTGCCATTTAGTGGCCAAGTGGGTGGATGATAGAGTCACCGTGTTATAGAGTTATGGGGGCTCTAAGGCTCACTGTACCTCATTCTGCACAGCACAGGAGTTTCAGGTCCTTCTCCTACATTTTGTGTCATTGTAACTGCTCTCACGTCATCAAGCAACATCAAGAAATCCCTTCCTCCAGCAGATAATTATTCTTTCTTCTATAGAAAGCAAAACCCAGAAAGGTCTTGCTCGTCTGGGAGGCTCCAAGGCATGTGGCCATTGGTTTACTCTTTCAGGAAGCAGAGAAAAGAAGGACTCTGGAGGATGAAAAGGGAGGTTTTTTTTTTTTTTTTTGTGGTTCTTTTTTTTTTTTTTAAGCTAGAGGGGCAGTGAGAGAGACAGAGGAAGGGAGAAACAACTTCATTTAGTTTTCACATGGCCTTCATTGCTCCAACACTTAGTTGTGTACGTGGTGCTAGGGTTTGAACCCTGGTCCTCGAGCTTGCCAGGCAAGCGCTGAAACTGCTGAGCCACCGCTGCAGCCCAGAGAAGGGAGGTTTTGCTTCTCTTGCACCGTTGTGTTGTTATTTTTCACAGTGGGTGGCAGTTATTTCTAGACCTCCTCCACCCTCTTAGTGTCTCAGTCTGCCTGGGCATGGTCATGAGAACAATGTTGACAATCAGGGACAAAAACAATGCTCAAGAACTTGGAGAAGATAAAAGAGATGAAAGAACTGTGGTGTCACAGTTTTCCCCTCAAATGGACTGAGCACTCCTTTTACAAAGTCATTAGAAATCTGTCAAGTCCCTGGTGACTGGGAAGATGGTATTTAATATACAAAATGCCAAATAAGTCCAAATTGTTGAGCAGTCTGTGGAATTGTTACTCCTGGAATTAAGAATCATGTTCCCTACTTGAGAAACTCAAAAACCTAATTATTCCAATTGCGTTTGTTGTTATGAAACCTCACTTTTTATGCTTGATTTTCAAATATAAAAATCTAACATGACATATATTTAATAATTAACAACATGTGCATACATACAAGCATACATACACACCAATGTCGGGGACCGGACCCCAACATGAGGCCCAGCTGGCTTGTAAAAGATTTGGTGGTAAACAACTCTGACCCAGCCGGTTTGTATCTTCCTTAGTGATGTAATGCCTGACCGCAGGAGTAAGCTATTTGGCCACTCATTGGTTACAATTGGATAAACGTGTTTGCACTGTACCCCTATTGGTTGTTGTAATGGATAAATAAAGAGAGTAGCGACTAGTCTGGGAGAAGCATAGTAGAAGCAGAAGAAACAGCAAAGAAGAAGCAGCAGCTGCAGAGACGGCGGAGAGATCAGCGGTGGTAGAAGATGCAGGTTGTAGCCCCGGCCCCAGAAATAAGGACTCTAGTACAGCAGTAGAAATGGGGACTCTAAATGTGAGTAGCCTTGACTCTAAAAAGAATGTTTTAAAGGCCTTGCCTCTAAAAGAGGGAAGGTGGGAAGCACTTGGAGGCCTTTAGCTGTGGTAAAGGGAGAAATAAAGTGCTTGGAGGACTCAGGGCCTTTGGGTCTACTTCATTCCCAGTCAGAGGCCGAATGAGAGCCGGCTGGTTCCTGCCGGCTGGGACTGGACACACCAAGAAAGCAAAGACTGGGCAGTGTACAGTGAGTTCCTATTTCCAAACCCAGACCCAGATTTCAGGTTCTGGAGGTGAAGTTCAGGACAGGAGAATTTGAAGCAAATCTTTTAAAGTTGAATGTCACAAACTGTTCATACTGGGAAAGTGAGGCCTCTGAGCACTGATGATTAGCTAGCCATCTTTGGGTGCATAGATGGGCTACAAGTTGCGGAGGGCCTAAATGGGGTTGTGGTGACCAGGAGCCTGTGCCACAGGTGTCATCTGGCCCAGTGGCCGGGAAAGGTTTGTTAGTGCTGATCACATGATGCATACTGCTGTCAAAGTTTTGCATTTTTTATTGATTTTCCATTAAACCAACAGAATTGTCATGCTTATTTATTTACTTTTTGTGGTGCTGGGGATTGAATCCAGGGCCTTTCACATTCCAGGCAAGCTCTATACCTCTGAGCTATATCCAAATCCCCTGAATTGTTACATTTATTAATCTTCACTTTACAGAGGAGAAATTGAAGCCTAGAGAGATTCAGATGTTTGCCCAGGGTCCCAACACTGGTAAGTGGAGGACCTGGACTTGAACCCAAGTGGTCTGGTTACAGAATATAGGCTGCCTACAAATAGGAATGATGATTTAGACTTTTAAATTCATGTGAAATATTTGCTCTTTATTGAGTTGGGAGAAAAAGAAGAAATAAAAATAAAGGAAGGAAAGAAGGGAGGAAGAAAGAAAGGATGGAGGGAGGTAGAAAGGGAGGGAGGGAGACTGTACAACGACACAACTCCTCAATAAAATTTTAAAAAGACAAGGAAGGAAGGAACATTCTTTGATGCTTGACTGAGAGGTTTCCTTTCCTCCCTTCTTTCCCCACTCCACACATCTTTTTCTTATTCTTTTCCTAGATAGGTTACCCAAGAAAAACTATGAAAAGAGATATTTTAAATGGTAAAGTTTGAGTTCTGTTGAAATAGCCTCTCTGGGTCTATTTCCGGTTATTATTCCCGCAGTGAAAAGAATGGAGAAAGCAGGCGACTGTCCATTAGCAGACAGTGATTTTAAAATACAGACACAGCGGAGACCTGGTGACAGATGGAGGAGCTTCAAGCAGCAGTTGCTATCCACATCCTCCTATCCACACCTCCATCTGTCAGCACAAGTGTGTTACTATTTTGGGACTCAATTTATCCATTTGGAGAACAATTTCCAGGCTTGTTCTTAAGGTTAGAATGAAATCTGTAACTCACCAAGACTTCTCTTTCTGTCACTAGGAGTTAAAACACCGAGACAGGGAGATAATTATACACGTTGGGGGAGGGTAAGATGTCTGTGACAAAATATCAAAATCTGACATTAATGCAAACTCTATGTCATTCAAAGGGGGACTGAGCTCATGGTTTCTCCAAGTGTACATTCAGGCGATTACATGTATGAAAAGATGGTACTGCCTTAAAATATTTTCTGGTAATAATCCTTAAAATATAGTCTGATAATAGGAAAGTACAGACTCCAAACAGGCATGTTCATTTTTGCCACATCTAAAGAGAACTGTGAAGCTCATTCTTGAATCAAACTTTCGGCCAAATTAATTTCTTTCCTTCACAACTGAATACTCTAGAGGTTAGCTCCACCCTGATCTTATTGACATTTTGTTGTTGCGCTGGTGGTCTGTAAGAGCGAAGGCTGCATCTTGGATTATTAGGAAGGGAATTCAAGGCACTTATGCTCCAACCAAGTTACAACAACCTTAAAGATTGCCCCACTCCCACCTCAAAATCTCAGCTGTGCTTCCTTGTTTGAATTAACAAAGAAGATAAACATGTGTCATAAAGGTGAAGAAAGCAAACCAGATGGAATTCGACCCTAGGAAAGGCCACAGTGGTGCTCTTGGTCTTGACATTGGCAGTGTACGCAGGTGACTTTCAGCAACGGGCTTTCCGAGGGGGAATGGATCTACCTCTCATCCTCCAAGAATACCCTGTGCTTTTCTGGACCTTTCTGTGTTCCTCTAATTAGAATTGGCCTATCCTCTGTGTGCTTATGTAGTGGTCCAATCTCTTCCTCTGTTAAATTACGCCAGATTTCTCCATTCTGCACAGTTCTTACCATTCTCTCCACTTGCAAATCACAGGAAGTCCACAGTGAGTCAGGGACTCCTACTGTAACCACTTCCTGTGCCAACAGAGCAAGCATCAGCTGAGGTGGGGTTAGGAGCACAGAAGCTTGGGGCTGTGCCTGTGATAGAAAAGCTGGGAGGGAGCCAAGTGGGGCCGGGAAAGTCCTCAGATGGTAACGTGGATGTCAGTGAAAGGAGACCAGCAGGAGGCAGAGGTGGGCAAGGAGCCTCTCTGGCTGTGTAGGTGTCACAGTGTGGGCTCTGGCTGTGTAGGTGTCACAGTGTGGGGAAGAGGTGGAGGGGGCCTGGGAGGAAGCCTGCCTGCTAGGATTGGGTTGGACTGGAGTGGCCAGGCCCTAGAAGTCTTGATTGCTTTGCTAAGTCCTTGAATAGAAATTGCCCGGAAAGATCATGGCCTTTGCTCAACCGCACGGTGACTGCAGAAGGCCCTCTAGGCAGAGGCTGTCTGCTAAGAGCCCATCTCACAAGTTCCTTCTTGAAGGGAGTCCTAGAGGCGCACCTCCAGCCTTTCATACTTGCAATCTGCTGATTCCAGTTTTGCTCTGTTATCTGTGTCGTTTGAAGCTATTCAACGTTCTGGAAGTGGTAGGTTGAATGATGTCTCTTCGCTGTAGATGCCCACATTTCCTCAGAAGAGAATGTACAAACAAATTAGAGGGATCTTGCAGATGTCAGTAGTAAAGGATATTGAGAGAGGGAGATGATCCTGGATTTATCTGATTGTGCCCAATTGAATCACAAGGCTCCTTGGAAGAGGGAGGCAGTAGACGTAGAGTCAGAATAGAAAATGCAACCGTAGAAGCAGAGGTTAGAGTGACGGAAGAGAGAGAGAGAAGTCATGAGCCTGGGAATATAGGTGGCCTCAGCAAGCCAGGAAAGTTGAAGAACTGGATTCTTCCCTGAAATCACCAGGAGGAGCACAGTCTTGCTGACATCTTTGTGCTAAGATTTCCCACCTCTAGAACTGCAAGATAGTAAGTGTATGATTTTTTTAAAGCAATTAGGTTTTTTTGTAACTTATTTCAGGATTGATAGGAAACTAATATACCAGGACTTGTCTCTCTTTTCCATTTGGATGGCTGGAAACCACAATTAATTTGTGCCTTCAACAAACACATATATATTTTGGTACCAGGCATTGTCAGTTGAAGATCCAACAGTGGATTAGATAAAATATTTCCACTGTGAAGCTACCTCTGTACAGGGAGATTAGAAACACAAATTCCTCCTCTGAATAGGTGATATTTGAATAGATTCCCCCCAAAAAAGCATGCATATTACATAGTCAGGAAAAAGATGTTGACTAGAATACATTCTTATTGAATAGGTGCCAATTGAATGACCTTGTTTTAAGGACTTTAAAGAAATATTATTGAGTGTATTCCATGCCTTGTTCTTTTCTATTAAATATTTTCAAGTGACATCTCATTGACTATCATTGGAAGCTGTATTTGAGGACTGACTGTTTTCATCTCCCCAAAATTCAGTCTGAAACTGAATCCCCAATGTGATGTTATTAGTGGGTGGAGTCAGAGAGGTGATTGGGTCATGAGACAAAAGCCCTCATAAATTGTATTAGTGTTCATATAAGAGAGGCCCCTGAGAGCTCCCTGGCTCCTTTTACCATGTGAGAGCACACCAAGAAGGCCCATCTTCGAACCAGAAAGTGGGCCCTCATCTGATACTGGCACCTTGGATGAGATTTCCCAGCAGTGGGAACTGTGAGCAATAACTCTATGTTGTTTATAAGATGCTGGATTATGGTATTTTATTATAGCAGCACTAATGGACTAAGATATAAACTCAACTACTGATTTCCAAAGGCAATATTAATACTTTTGGAACTTCTCAATGAACTTCTGACTTTAACTTTTTTTTTACCATATGTACTAAATGTTGTAAACATATTAAGGAACTAGAGGCAAAAAAATCCTTTAAATATCATGGCTTTGTCCTCCCAATCACATATTGCATCTTTTTAAGATCTTTTGATGATGCACTGAAACATTAGTTTCTTATCAGTTATATGTACTTGCTATTACATTCATCCTTTCAATGGCATGTAATGATCTGAGTTTTGAAAGTCTATCGAAGTAGAAAAAGAACACAGCCTAAATTATGACATAGAACTTCAGTGCTGAGATTGACTTTGGAGAACATTTATTCTAATTACACAGTTTGAAGATTTTCTAAGCTACTGGGCAGATGAATGGCTAATGGTTACCTGTTATCTGAACACTTTTTATAACAGCATGCTGAATTTTTCCATAAGTCAGTCCATCCTATTATTAGTTTGACCTATTTACAAATATTTTACTTATAAGTATTCAAATTTCTGCCCACTGGATCTATTTTTATTCTTTCAAATGTCATAAAATACTGTCGGTATCTATTTCAGGATACCAAATTTTGGAAATAGATATCATTCTAAATCTTCTCATCCACAGCCAAACCTTCCTGAACTGCAGCTTGGTTTTCCTACTTTCTTGTTCAGTCCCTTTGGCTGTTTTTTGGTTTTCCTAATTTCCTACTCATAACATGGTGACTATAACAGGAAATGGGACTGGGTCTTTCCATTGTTAATGTTCTTTTCATTAGCTTTACCACTCTAAGGCTTAGACTAAAATATGCAACCTACTTGTGGCAATTTCCTAGAACCTTCTAGAGTGTGTAATTGTGCAGGTGCATGAAAACTCAGGGACATTAGGTCTTGCTCTTTCACACTTCTGTTGATGCCATGTCTTTAACTTTTCGCATTCTTCAGTAAATCAGTGTAGTATAATTCCATGGTTTAGGCAGTTTTATTTGGGTAGTGTGTAATGGAATATCTTTTATCTGTTCTTTGATTTTCAACCATTCTGTGACATTTTATTTAAAATGACTCTTAATATTTGGTTCTTTAAATTTTTAAAAATTCATATTGGTATTTACATCATTTAAATGGAATATTAACACAATTCATATGGTGTTATTACACATTGGTATACGTGGGTTTAAGTTACATCTTATTAATCTTATTTATTTATTTATTTTCTGCTTGTCTGTCTTTTCTTTAATCATTGTCCTTGGTTCATTTTCTCCTCTCTTGATTTCTTTGGATTGATCAAATTGCAATTATTATTCTATTAGTCTCTTATATTTGCTTATTAGCTATACTTCTTTTATGATTTCTTTAGTGATTACTATATAGACAACAAGTTCACACTAATTTATCTCTGTTTACTTTAAATCAGAACCTTACCGCTGAAAAATGCAGGAACTTCAAAACAGTACAACTTCACTGACATTTCTCGTGTCCTTTCTGCTATTGTCACCCTATTTTTGACTTTTCATGCAATTGTCTGAAGATATAATAATGATGATGATAATTATTCAAACTGATATTTCAAATTTTAATTGTCATTTATATTTACTGAAATATTTACCGTTGCTGATGTTCTTCATTCCTTCTGAAAATGTCACTTTTCCTAATGGGATATTTTTTCTTCAGACCATAAAACTCCTTTAATATTTCTTATAATGCATATCTAGAGAGGAAACTATGCCAGTTACTTTTTATGTCTGAAACTATATTTCTCCCTTTGTTTCGGAAGGACATATTCATTAGGCATGGAGTTCTTCATTGGTAAATCTTTTCCACCCTTCCTAGCATTTTAAAAACACTTCTTTTGTTAGAATTACAGCATTTCTGTTGAAAAAGCCATCCATAACTTTCACAGAACCCTGTGGAACAGAGTGTGCCTGACTCCAATCCCCTCCATGGATATTTTGAAGACTTTTCTGTTTGTATCAATTTTTTAACTATTACACTATATTCCTGTAATTTGCTAAATTTCTTGAATTTGTGTTGTTACCAATTTCAGAATTTTTCAGGCATTAGATCTTCCAGTATTTCTTCTATTCAACCTCTCCCTTTCTTCTGAGAGCATAATTACATATATACTGCATCTTTTGGTTGATTCTGTATGAGCACTGTATAATTCCACTTTCAGGAAAAGACACTCACTTTCCTATCTTTTTTTAAAATTTTCTTCCTTTTACTTTTAAAATAAATTCTATTGAGGAGTTGTGTTGTTGTACAATCATAAAAGCATATGTTCTAACAATATTATATGCCCCTGATTCTAATCCAGAATCACCCCTATATCACACACACATACCAGTCTCTTGACTCTTCTGTATTTTTGCCCCATAACAGATACACACACACACACACACACGCACACACACACACACATTCTAGTAAATAAGTAAATACATGGTCACATTCTATATAAACGATTGCATGAGTATTATTTAGCTTCTTAAGCAGTAAAGAGTAAGCTACATTTTTGATCCCGAGAACCCTCGCTATCATCCCTCCCTTTCTCCTCCCTCCCGTCTTTTCCCTCCCTGCTTCCCCCAACATATCTATGGTTTCCCCAGATTATGTGTTGCTTTCACTTTGATAAGTCTGATACAGGAGCTTGATTTTTCACCCAAGCCTGGGATTTGCTCTAGCCTCCACAAATGAGAGGAAAAAATTGACTCTTGAATCTCTGAGTTTGATTAATTTTGCACAGCATAATTTCTTCAACTGCTGTTCATTTACCTTCAAAGATC
>PVKS010026279.1:0-28859 GCA_004027875.1 Aplodontia rufa | reverse complement strand
GTATGCACATACACATGTGTGTACACATGTGATATATATACACACAAGACTAATTCAAATATATATAGTAATAGACAAAGAATATCTTTATCATTTTTAAAGTTCATAAATATATGTCAACCATGAGGAAGAAAATGAAACCATTTGTCAACAAGGAAATACAATAAACAAATATTCACTCTCCCTGGTGATAAAAACACAAATGAGCTTAGATAAAGTATCAGTTTTGCTTTTTTTAAAAAAAAAGGGAGCGAGAGAGACAGAGAGAGCAGGAGATAGAGAGGGAGTGGGGAGAGAATCAATTTTTATTTTTTATCTGGCCCTTTGTTTCTCTTACAATTGTAGATGTGGTTCTGGGGTTTGATCTTGGGTCCTCATACATGCTAGGCAAGCGCTCCAACTGCTGAGCCACCACTCCAGCCCCAGTTTTTGATTAAATGGGGGGAAAAAATAACAGCCATGATTGACCTAGTGAAATTAGTATCTTCAGGTATTACTGAGAACCCTGAAGCTTTGTTCCCCCTTTAGGAAGTCAGTTTGGTTCTATATGTCTGAAGGTTAACATGTCCTACCATTAATTAACACCATTACAGTCACCCCACTAGTGTCACTGTGACTCTGTCATGTGCCAGGCATTGAGCCAGGACCACAGGTATAATCAGACAGGAGTGTGGGTCCTGACTCCGTGGGTGTCCACAGCCCTGGAATGACTGGCTAGGGAAATACATCATCCTTGTCTAAACCACTACTGTTTGGAGTATTCTGTTTCTAATCCTATTTGTACAGCAGGTAAGTGAGCTTTCACGAGCTAGTATCTGGTTTTGTTTTGTTTTGTTGGTACTGGGGATTGAACCCAGGGGCACTTAACCACTAAACCACATCCCCAGACCTTTTATTTTTTTATTCTGAGACAGGGTCTTTCTAAATTGCTTAGGGCCATACTAAGTTGCTAAGGCTGGCTTTGAACTTGTGATCCTCCTGCCTCTGCCTCCTAAACCACAGGGATTACAGGAGTGCACCACTGCGCCCCACTCAAAATACCTGTTTGATTTTTTTTTTTAAGAGAAAGGGACAGTGAGAGAGAGGGAAAGAGATAATCGATTTTATTTAGTTTTTCATGTGGCTTTGGTTGCTTTAGACACTTAATTGTGTACATGGTGCTGGGGTTTGAACTTACGTACTTGTGCACGCCAGGCAAGCACCGTAACCACTGAACCACTGCTTCAGCACCAAAATATCTGGTTTTAACAGTAACAAAATTAGGAAAATTAAAAACATACCATTATTAATTTGGTACTTTCCCAATATTTTTCTCTGCATTAGTGTAAACAATAGTATACGTATTATTTTTGTACTACAGTATTTCAATTAAAATATCACAACTTTATTTTAAATATTACTATCTACTTTCCTAACAACTATTTAAAAACATAAGAGACACAACTATTCAATTTGGCATGTATGTAATTTCCAAATTTTTCTATAATAAATAATGTTGTAATACAAGTTATTCAGGTAAGGCCTTTAAAATTCCGATTCTTTACATATCTGTTTCTGGAAACATGTAACAGAACTTGTCACTGCCTCTCTGTGTTCCTATCTTTCTCCAATAAATCACTCTTTTCCTTTCTGCAATGATGATTTCAAGCCTTTTCCTTTTGAACATCCACTTTCCTCTCACATTCTCACTATTTGGTGATTTTGTCTTTACTCCATCAAGAAATCAGATAGCCAGGCACAGTTGTGCATGTCTGTTATCCCAGCAGCTCAGGAGGCTGAGGCAGGAGGATCAAAAACTTGAGGTCAGCCTCAGCAACTTAGAGAAAAATCCATCTCAAAATTTAAAAGGGCTGGGGATGTAGCTCAGTGGTAAAGTGTGCCTGGGTTCAATCCCCAGTACCCACTCCTCGAAAAAAAAAAAAAACAAATCCACATTATTTTAAAATGTCATTTCAGAATAATCATCTTCTTGAATAGAAAATTATTTCATTTATTACTGATTTTTGTGTTCTTGGTTTTGGTGATTGTTTTTTGCAGCACTGGGAATCAAACTCAGCAGGCTAGGCAAGCGCTGTACCACTGAGCTATACCTGACCCCCAGACTGAAAATAATTTCTTTTATTTTTTTCTTTTTGCAGTACTGAGATTTAACCCAGGAGAGGTCTGTGAGCTATAATACCAGACTTTTTTTTTTTTTTTTTTTTGAGACAGGGTCTTGCTAAATTGCTGAGGCTGGCCTCAAACTTGCAATCTTCCTGCCTCAGCCTCCTGAGTTACTGCAATTACAGGCCTATACCACATGCATAGTAATACTTTTGGGGGTTCAGTAAAAAATATGTATATATGGTTAGAGAGGGTGAAATTTAGATAACAAGTGGGGTTCAACATTAAGGAAGCTTAGTAAAGCATATTTGTGAATTCTTTACACCCCTGAGATTTCTGTAATTTTGAAAATTTTCTAAATAAAAAGTTAAAACCAGTGGTATAATTCTATAAGCAAGTAGAAATGGTGACATAAAAGAGCTAAATCCCGTGTGGTGATTCACTCCTGTATCCCAGCAATTTGGAGTCTGAAGACTGGTGATGTAGTTAGTAGTAGAGCATCCCAGATTCAATCCCCAGTCACATGCACACACGCATGCACACATGCACACGCACGCACACACATGCACTGCACACACGCACACATGCACACACATGCACACACATGCACACGAACACACATGCACACGAGTGCACACACATACACACGCCCGCGTGCACACGCACACACACATGCACACACACGGGCACACATGCACACGAACGCACATGCACATGCACACGAGTGCACACACATACACACGCCTGTGTGCACACACACACATGCACACGCACACATGCACACACAAAACTAAACTCTATTATAGCAGTAAATCGAGAGAGAACATTTCAAACTGCCATCAAGAAAGAGCAGTATAAACCAGATACAAATCAGCTTTCATAGAATCCCAGCAACTCAGGAGACCGAAGCAGGAGGATCACAGGTTTGAGGCTAGCCTCAGCAACTTAGCAAGAACCTACCTCAGAATAAAAACCAAAAAGGACTGGGGATATGACTCAGTGGGAGAGCACTCTTGAGTTCAATTTCCAGTACCACACACACAAAAAAGCTGTATAATCATATTAATACAGTGATGACAGCTACCAGAAGGAAGAGTTGGGTTTCAGCACACTGATGCTGATTTTAAAAAAGAAGAAGAAGAAAAAGAAAAAACATTCTCAGTCTGCTTGCAGCCATTTCCATCACGATGGGCGCTGTTCTCTGCTGATGCCCTGTAGCCCCAGCAGCCCTCAGGGCCAGCCTGAGGCCTTCTGCACCCTGCCCCAGCTCCCTGCCCCAGCTCCCAGCCCTATCCGGTCAGTTAGCTGCTATTCCCATGGGTCCCTTGAGACAGACGAGGAGTTTGATGCTCGTTGGGTGACATATGTCAACAAACCAGATATAGAGGCCTGGGAATTGCGTAAAGGAATGAACGCTCTTGTTGGCTATGATCTGGTTCCAGAACCCAAAATCTTTGATGCCGCTTTGCTAGCATGCAGACGGTTAAATAATTTTGCTAGTGCTTCGTATCCTAGAGGATCTTATAAGGAAATCTACCCCTACATCATCCAGGAACTTAAACCAACTTTAAATGAACTGGGAATCTCCACTCCAGAGGAGCTGGGCCTTGGCAAGTGTAAACCCCCACGGATGATCTTCCTGAGGATTTATTGGTATTGCTACTTGATTGTAAACAAGTCCTGGAAATGCTGAAGATAACATATTACCTTATTTGAATAAGTTTTCCTTTATCGAGTATCAAACCATGTGATGGTAACTTGGACTATAATAAAAGGGAAATGATGGGGCTGGAGCGGTGGCTCAGCGGTTACAGCACTTGCCTGGCATGCGCGGGTACGCAGGTTCAAACTCCACCACTACTTACACAGCAAAGTCTCAGAGCAGCAAAAGCCACAAGGAAAATTAAATAAAAATTGTTTTTCTCTCTCTCTCTCTCACTGTCCCTCTCTTTTAAAAAATAAATAAAATAAAATGGAAATGAGTTTGAACTGAAAAAGAAAAAACATAGGGGAGGAAAATACTGCTTTCTATTTTACGTCTTTTGGAATTATTTGGATTTTTTTAAAGCACATATATGTTGTTACTGTGATTTAAAAAAAAAGTTAACTTTTACCAGCCAAAAAGTCTCTGTGCTTTTCCACTTACCCAGATTTTGTCTTATGTATTTCAGTAAGATCTTTTCCCCCTTAAAAAAAGGTCCCATGCCTTGTTTATTCAAATTTTCAGATAAAAGAAAATACAAAATGTTGACAATTACTTTAAAGATAGCTCCCTCTGGAAGCTCTGGGAAGAATGAATTGGAGAGCGGTAGCTGCCAATGACTTCATGTTGCCTTTTGCCACTAAGCAAAACAATACAAAATAGTCTTCATCAAGTGTTTCTAGGGACCAGAGCCAAGAGAGGGTTTTGTTGTTTTTTGTTTTTTTTTAATTAGAGCAACAGCCTAAATTTTGTGTAAAGTAGCACATGGGGTCAGCATGGAGTAGCCGTTGTGACAATGTGTGGGTTTTTTTTTTTTTCCTCTACATTTAAAAATAAATAGGCAGGCTCCCATGCTGACCTACTAACACCCTATAGAGAAATGTCGGGCTGGAGCGCTGGCTCAGCGGTTTCGGTACTTGCCTGGCAAGCACGAGGACCCGGATTCAAACCCCAGCACCACGTACACAACTAAGTGTTAGAGCAACTAAAGCCATGTGGAAAACTAAATAAAGTTGTTTCTCTCTTTATCTCTCTCACTGTCTCTCTCTCTTTAAAAAAAAAAAAGAGAGAAATGTCATTGGGCAAGGGGACACCAGTCATAGCACCAGCTCCAGCTCTGCAAAGTTCCCCCAAAGGACAAGATTCCAATCTGGTCAAAGGCTTGGGAGCAGAGGAAGAGTTCTGGGTTGACAGCAGGTTAATGAGCTAGTTTGGATGGCTGCAGGACTTCTCTTAGTCAATCCCCAAGTAAAAAGACGGACCCTACCTGCTGCAGGCGCAGGCTGCCAAGACAGCAACTAGGAAGCTGGAATGGACAAAGAGCCTTGGGAACCAGGAAGACTGTCCAGGGACAGGGTGGACCTCAAGTGAGACACTTGGAAATCCCCTGGGGTGGGAGGACACTGCTTTTGTCAGTGTTTTCTGGAACAGGTTCTACAGTCAGTCACCTTTGGGTGCCCATATCTAAAAGATACTTGTAGAGCTGGTCATGGTGGTGCACACCTGTAATCCCATCAGCTTGGGAGGTCAAGCCAGGAGGATGGTGAGTTCAAAGCCACCCTCAGCAAGTTAGCAAAGTCCCAAGCAATTTAGTGAGACTCTGTCTCAAAACAAAAAAATAAAAAAATAAAAAGGGCTGGAAATGTAGTTCAGTGGTTAAGCACCCCTAGGTTCAATCCCCTAGTACCAAAGTGAGGAAAAAAAGGCTTTAAAGAGCACTATGTCTGGTCACGCCAAAGTCTGGAATTTCCCCCCCACTGTGGCCAGGCCATTCCCTGGAGCTCTGAAAACCACATCCATGGTCATTGTCTTATTCTGACAAGAGGCCATCAAAGTTAAAAAAGATAAATTACACAGCACTGCCTAACTAACCAGGCGCAAAGAAAGTGTGTACAGGAAGGGGCGGAAACGAAGTCACATTGAGGCCTGTACCAACGCCAGGCAAACTCAGTTGGAGTCCATCCCAGTTTTTTTTTTTTTTTTAAAGAAAGAGGGTACAGTGACAGAGAGAGAGAAAGAAGCAATTTTTATTTAATTTTTTATGTGACTTCCATTCCTCCGAGACTTCACTGTGTATGTGGTGCTGGGGTTTGAACTCATGCCAGGCAAGAGCCATAACCACTGAGCCACCGCTCCAGCTCCTCCATCCCAGTTTTTCATTTTGTTTTGTTTTGGTACCAGAAACTGAACCCAGGGGCACTTAACCATTGAGCCACATCTCCAGCCCTTTTTATATTTTGTTTTGAGATAAGATCTTGCTAAGCTACTTAGGGCCTCACTATGTTGCTGAGGCTGGCTTTAAACTTTCAATCCTCCTGTTTCAGCCTCCCTAGTTTCTGGAATTACACCCAGTTTCCCAATCACAGTTTTAAAGAATATCAATTATTCCCTTTTGAAATAGATCCATCAAAAGGTTTCTTTAAATAAACATTTTCATAGAGCATTTAAATAAGGTTATTTGTAAAGTATACGTTGACTTATACCTTTTTAGGAACATGGACTTCATTTGACCATAGGCCTCAAAACTCCTTGGAATGTTCTTCTCTTGGACCTGTGATCATTTTTTCCTGGTTGTTTCCTTTTATCCCTGCCTCCCTTTCTCTGTCCACTTGTTCCTCTTCCCTAAAGATAGGCACTCACCAAAAGTACTTCTTTTGAGTTTTATCTCTTTATTCTTCCTCCTTGGGTAATTATCCCCTACATCCTTTAATTGTTATCTATGCTGATGATGAAAGCTAATAATTACAAGTGCTCACCATGTGGCCAGCACTGTACTAAACCCTTTGGTTGGCCTTCGTTGCTCTGAGATTTCATTGTGTACATGGTGCTGGGGTTTGAACTCGCGTACTTGCACATGCCAGGCAAACGCGGTAACCACTGAGCCACAGCTCCAGCCCTAAACCCTCTGGTTTAATCCTCACATGAGTCCTGTGCAGTAGACACTATTATGAAACCCATTTTTATTCATAGGAAAGCAGAGGTTTGATGGATTTAAATAACCTCAAGGTTACTCAACTAGTAAGAGCCAGTATGTCACGCAGCCTCTGCTGACAGCTGATGACATTCCTGCACTTCACGCTTTTCCATGCTTTCTCTCACCTGGACAACCTTTCCAAGAACCATCTCCACCAGCCCCACAAACCCAGAATATCCACCAGCAAATATTATGGAGTACACAATGCCAAGTTTGCACTGGTTATTAAAATATTACAATACTTTCAAACTCTGTGGCTGGCACCCTGTCCTGTCCCCTAGACAATTCCGCTCCAGCATGATCTCCCCATATCCAGCAACCCTGGCTTGGTGCTGAGGGGCAGGAACAGGGACTGCTATGTGGAGGGGAGCTTTGCACTCTGCTGGTCCTGGTCTCTGCAGGTGCTAAACTTGACTAAATATTATTAATATAATTTCTGCCTCCTCCTTCTGTCTCTGCAAACCAGTTCCTCCTACTGACTTCCTTATTTCAGGTGCCCCCTACCTCATTTTCCAGTTCCCCTTCTACACAACTTGATCCAGTCCTCCTTTCCTCTCCTCCATTGTTCTCCTTCATTCTGGTCTGCAGCTTTGACCCCCTTTTTTTTCATCTCTGCAGTACCACTTCTGTATCTCCACCCTGGAACAGATCTCTCTACCTCTGGTCCAGTTTCCAACTGGATGGTCCCCACTCTCAGTCCTTTTTTTTTTTTTTTCCATCTGGCTTTTGTTTTTCCAACACTTAGTTGTCTATGTGGTGCTGGACATCAAATCCAAGTCTTTGTGCATGCCAGGCAAGCGCTCTACCACTGAGCCACCTCTCTAGCACCCTCCTTTATATTCTTAAGGTCAGATGTTCAAAAACTTCCTTCCCCTAAGAGTTATCCATCTTCCCAAACTTGCTACAGGTGGTGGTTTTATTCACACAAATGCCACTTCCTTTAGAGTGTCTTATCCAGAGAAAGTATTTCCTAAATACTTGTTGAATCTAGTAAACTGATGTTTCCAAAGTTTTCTACCTTATCCAATCACTGCCTTCTGGACCCTGAAACTCAAAACACTACTACCATCACCTTGGTTCTATCAATATCCCTCCTCCCTTACACCCTGAGAACATGAAACCCTGGAAGGCAGCGCTTAGGTCTCCAATAGCTTCCCTCCTTCCCTTTTCTTCCAGGTAGGCTGACCATGTCCTATTTGCCTGGTTCTTGGGCATCCATATGCTAAAAACAATGGCAGGTGCTGGGGCTGCACTGGTGGTAGGTAACACCCAGGCCTACCCTCTGGGAACCCACAGTTGAAGCTGGAGTAGAAAGACTCATGTGAAGAATCAAAGTATGGATCACCATCCACCCCTGGCATGCCAAAGAGGCCATAGAGACAGCCACACTGACACTCTGGCTCTGTGCCAACCTTTTTGAGGCACTTGTTGATCAGTTAGGCCATGCAGAGTCCGGAGTCACTATTTATCAGCTCTAAGGCCTTGGGATGTTGCTTAACCTCCCTGCTACTTGGTTCCCTCCTCTGTAAGACTGGATAGTAAGCAAACCACACCACAGGGTAGTTGTGAGGGAAGCATTCAGAGTGGTGCTTGAAAGAATCTGTGTGTAAAAATGGTAGCAATCCTTTTTACTATCTGGTCATAGGAAATTAAAAATGGAAGATGCCTCTGCAAACTGTTATCTGGGGTCTCAGGTAATTTCTGAAAGTATAAGTCCAGAGTGTCTCTCCCAAAGACCTTCACCCAAACTCTCTCAACCCAGATCTCATTCTGCCCCTCCCCTGACCTCTCTCCAGGAATGCCTAGGGAACAGCTGGGGGACTTAACTTACCATGCCCAGGGGACTTCTGAGGTTGGAGACTTCAGCCCTCACCAAGTCACATACCCCATTGGACTTCAGACTCATTTGACTCATGCAAGAAACATTTGGTGAAGACCCACTGTGTGCCTGCTGTGCAAGGGGTAATGGTGTAGGGAGTCGGCCCAATACCTGTCCACAAGTGCTTGTGTTCTGTGGACCACCAAATTCACTACCCAGCAAATGCAATAAAGGAGCAGAACATGAGCCATGAGAACAAGGCCTACTGGGTAAGATCAAGAAAGGCTTCTCAGAAGTGCCGCGGGATTGAGATCTGAAAACTGGGTATCACACTTCCAGGCTTGACAGGCAAGTTTGCCCTGCTTTTTCCTACAGTGCCTGTCATGGGACCCAAAGTCTTCTTTTGTACTTGAAGAACTCGAAGACTTCCTGGGAGGACCAACTGTTGTTGATCCTCTTCATGAGGCTGCCACCCTCCTACCTCCTACTGGTGGGCAGGCTCAGGACCCCCAAAACTCCAGTGAACCCAACCTCACAAGATAGGATGGATCTAAACTCGTTCCTGAGGACACACAGCCAGCTTTCTCTACCCAGCAGCCCATCATGGGGACAGGGACCTGACAAGCATTTGTAAAGCTAGATGGGGGTCAAGTAGGGTTCCAAGTAGGGTGCTGGGCCCCTTGGCGGCTGCTGCGGTGGACTCTCAGGTGTGACAGCTTCCTGCTCCTGCCTTAAAAGGATGAGGGTCCTTTGAATTAGGGTGCATAGACTTTTAAGAGTTACCTGGGGAGTGACAGGATGGGGAAGAGGACTGGACAGAGAGAAGGCACAGGAAGATCTGATGCCTATGACGGAACTGGGCTTAGATGCTCCCCACAACTCCTAGGTTCTCTCACTCCTTGGCCTTCCTGGGGTGCCCCACAGGCTAGGAAGGAGGTCAGTAAACAGGGCTGCCAGACAGGGTGAAGTTCCAGCAAAGAAAACCCCTCTGCGCTGTAGTTTCCTGGAAAAAAAGGTAGCCTTGGGAGGTGACTGCAGCCATCAGCCTGGCGAAGCTCACACGCCCGCACCCCAGGTCCTCCCGGACTTGCTCAGGCTCAGCCTAGGCGGCCAGAGGCGACTCTGCCCAGACGGGTTGCTTCTCCCCCCGCTGGGGCTCAGTTTTCATCTGCGAGGTTAGAGGTGGATGTCCTGATCTAAGGTGTCCCCGGCTATGCCTGTCCTCTGGGGTACGCATTCGTGGGGATACCAGGTGGACTTAGGTATTGACCCCGGGATCTTGCAGGCATGCGGTGGTGGACGCCCGGGACGGAGAGGGGACAGCGACTGTTGTCCGCTCTGAGTGTGCCCCTGGAGCAGCAGGACTGGGCCCCGCCGAGCCCCGGGCGCACGACAACCGAGTCCCCCGGCCACCCCGAGCTGAGTGCCCGCTCGCCGGGCCCCGGGTCCGATCCTCAGCCAGGGCGGGACCTGGCTGTCCGCCCCGCCGACTTACCCAAAAGTTTGCCTTGAACAGTGAGCCAGTCATGCTGGCGCGAGTCGGGGCGCGGAGCAGAGTGGGTGCAGCAGGAGCGAACTCGCCGGCGGCCGAGACTGTCACAGCCCTGGGTCGGGCACAGCTTCTGAGTTCCACAGACGCGCAGGGAAACCGCCCCCGGGTCCTAAGCCACGCCCGATTCCGCCGGCCGGAGTCCGCACTCTGCGCTCCACCCCCCAACCCGCCAGCTCGCGCAGCCGAAGGAGTAAGATCAGTCGCCCTTGCGGAGTGAAGGGTGCGACCTACGCCGGGATCCGAGCCAACCTAAAGAGCCTCGGCGTCGGCGACAGGCAGTTATCAATGTTAGCCCTGAATCCTCCCTCCTTCGGAGGGAGAGAACTGGCTCCTTCCCGAGTTCGGCTCCGGTTCCTGCCCACAAAGTTCGCTCAACCGAATCCCTCGCGGAGAAATCCAGGCTCTCTGCTTCCGTGAAAGGATCCCTGGAGACACCCTGATGGGAGGGTGGTCGTGAGAGCTCCTTAAAGCCAGGGAACTGATAAAGTGGTCACTTAAAGACTAGAGGCTTCGGCCAGTCACATGCGCGGCCCCAGGGGCATTAACTGCAGGTCAAGCCCTGGGGCGCATTTTAGTCTAAAATGTCATTGCTGCAATCTCCCCTCAGCTCTTCTGACTTCCTCCAAGTCCTCCGGACCCAAGACCCTTCTCCAGCAGTCCCAACTCAGCAATGCGAGACGGAGCTTCCTCGTCTCGCTCCGCTTCTGCCACTCTCCTAAATATAACCCCAAAGCAAAGTCGGACGCTTCTCTGCCTTGTAGTAATACAGAGCTCGAGATGTAGTCCTGCCCAGTGCTACTGCTTAGCAGGGCCAGAGGCTAGACAGCCATCAGTCTTGGGGCAGAACCCACCCCGGCAAGAAGCAGGTGCTCAAGAGAGGGAGGATAGAGACAAGGGTATCAAGACTGGCTCATACCCAGTCCACAACCCAGGCTTGGAAAAGCAGCCATTTTCCTCTTGGGAGGGTTCTAATTAGTTCCAGTCACAGTGAAAAGGCAGTTGCTGGGGTGAAAGTCTGAAAGGTTCTCTACCCCAAGTCCTATTGTGATGAATCCCCACCAATAAATTCATCCACAACTAAAGGATGGAATGATAGCCTCCAGTCCTGGGTCCTTCCAATGACTTGCATCCATTTACCTAGTGATTCCTATGCTTTGATACTAGTGAGGTCAAAGGGAAGACTGGGAAGTGGCAGGATCAGTAGGGGTCACCCTGCTGACCGATGAATGAACTACAGGGGTTAAAAATAACACTCATTGGGGGAGTGCTAAAGACAGTACTGCGTTTTTTCCTGAAAGTTTATATATTTAGGGCAAATGTTTTAGATACAATGATCATTGCCTATGTTTTAATTTTTAATATATCTATATTGTTTTTAAAGTCAGTTACAAGCTCTCCTGATACATTGTGCCAGACTTTCCTGCCTCAGAACCCATAGATCCTGCAATTTTAACCCTTTTCCACCACCTGGTGGTTAAATTGAAAACTGAAAATGGTTGTGCACTGCAGGAAAATATTCCTCAAATTATTAAGCTCTTTGCTGGAGCGGATATCGTATTCAAAAGTCAAGTCAAATTTAGGACATTAAAAATGTATTGAGGAATTGAATTATTGTACAATCATAAATTCATATAAAGTAACAATATGATATGCATTGGTTCTTAAACCAGAATTACCCCCACATCGCCCAAACCCCAGTCTCTTGATTTTTCTATATTTTGCCCCTACAGTTTAGGACATTTTACTAACAAAGTTAAATAATACTGCAAGAGAAATTTTGCAATAATGAAATTAAGTGACCAGTACACTTAAGACAACCACTGAATATTTTGGCATAATCTCTTCCAAAGATACATATTTGCATGGGTATGCGCTTACTGTACACAAAATTTTGAGTTCTCCTTTTTAACTTAACAATATTTCACCAGTATTTTCAAAAGTTTTAAAATACATTGTTCCTAACAAAAAGTTGGACAGCACACTGCAGAAGAAAATAGACCCTCTTGTATGTAAAACTCTAAAATTTCTCTGAAGAAAAATTTGGGCCTGTCACTCAATTGTAAAATTCATCTTTCTTTTGACCCAACAATTCCATATCAGATAACTAACCATTTAGATATTTTGCACATTTTCAAAATGAAAGATGTATACAGTTATTCACAGCAGCATGATTATTCTGGCAAAAGATATGAAACAATTACATATCCATCTGTGGGGAATTAGCGCAATATACTGTGATATATCTATACAATGAAATCATATTCAAGCATAAAAAAGAACAAGGAAGCTTTGTGACTTAGTAATATATCACTCAATTTATTACTAAGGGGGGAAAAAAGCAAGATTCAAAACAAGCTGCCACTTGATGGGGAGATAAAAGAATAGACATGCTTTTTGCCAGGTGATGTGGCACATGCCTGTCATTCCAGCGTCTTGGAAGACTGAAGCAGGAGGATTGCAAGTTCAAAGCCAGCCTCAGCAACTTAGATCCAATCTCTAAATAAATAAATAAATAAATAAATAAATAAATAAATAAAAATTAAAAGAAAAGAACAGGATTCAATCCCTGGAAAGGAAGGGAGGAAGGGAGGAAAGGAGGGGAAAAAAAAGAAACCATCTCGTTGTGGTGGTTTTAAGTTTCATGGTTTTGAGGTTTTTATCTTTTTCTTTTTAGGGGGGAGGGAGTGCTGGTTTTGTACTGGAATCAAACCACTCAAAGCCTTGTGAATGCTATCCAAGTGCCTGCTAAGTTATATACCCAGTCTTTTTTATTTGGAATCAAGGTCGTACTCAGATGCCCAGACCTCAAACTTGCAATCCTCCTACCTCAGCCTCCTGAGTAGCTGGGACTACAAGCACACACTAAATCTGCAATTTTCTTGATCTTATCACTACTTGATCAGGTTGTCATGGGTTGTTTTTTTTTTTTCAGGCTAAGCCCTCTTTAGGGGATTATCCACATTCTTTGTCCTTTGTCTATAGAAGCCTTGTTCTTTTTCTAATCAATTTGCCATCTTTGTTGCAAACATGTCTTGCTCTGTATTTCATTGTTTAACACAGTATCCAGCACAGAACTCCATAAATACTGATCTAATTGAATTAAGTGGATCATTTGATTAATTTTGGGGGGACCAATTTTCATGTTTATGCAAGCCTATCTATCCATTGATGTCCTCTATAAATTTTTGTTTTGGTTTGGTTTTTTGCCCAGAAGCCCTTCTCTCATGGAGGATCAGACAACTAGAGAACCTTGGGACAGTCCAGATGACCTACTAATCTCCTGGTTCCAAGCGTTAGCTGATTTCAAAAAGTAAAATATCACCAAGCATGGAGGCACATACCAATAATCCCAGCAACTCAGGAAGCTGAGGCAGAAGGATTGTGAGTTCAAAAGCAGCCTCAGCAACTAAGTGAGACCGTATGCAACTTGAGACCCTGTTTCAAAATTTAAAAAATAACAAAATAAATAAAAAGGTCTGGGAATGTGACTCAATGATTAAGTGCCCCTGGTTCAATTTCCAGTACAATAAAAAAAAAAGAGGATAAAAAGTCAAAGGTGTTGGACACGGTGGCATAGGCCCCTGATCACAACTACTCCAGAGGCTAAAGCAGGTTTGCGAGTTCAAGGACAGCGTGGGTTCATTACCAGTATACCACAGTGGGGTAGGGAAAAGAGTGAAAGGCAAGTCACAGACTAGAAGAGGAAATTTATGACACATTTATCCTACAAAAAACATAACCACAGAGACTGATTATAGGTCTGGGAAGAAATATATAAGTCTGAAAAGCCTGTGGTGCCAAAAAGCACATGCACACACATTCACACGTAGGGGTATAGCAAAGGACACCGGAGACAACTGAAAGTTCGAAATGGCCAAAGCTGGAACTTAAACTGCAAAATAAGTAAAATAATGGATTATAATCCAAAGTAAAAAATTAATAACCACGAATCTCCATGATAAAAAATGGTTGTAAAGACAAATCTCTCATGCAGAATTCCAAATTCCCACTCCTTAAATGGGAGCTTTGAATGGTGACTTACTTCCAAAAGAATCCAGTATGGAAGAGGATGGAGGAAAAGTAAACTTATAGTGGAAAACGATGACAAATACCACCTCAGGTGGGCAGTCAAGATTCATATCAACAGGGGATGGAGTGGTGGCTCAGCAGTTACGGTGCAGGAGTTGAGTATGCAGGTTCAAACCCCAGCACCATGTACACAGCGAAATCTCTGAGCAACGAAAGCCACATAAAACACTAAATAAAATTCTTTCTCTCCCTCTTAAAAAAAATTCATATCAACAGTGCTAATCCTTATGGATAACATGTGCCCTTAATATCATGGTTCAAAATGGCATGATACCTCTGTGGTCCTCCACCCAAAAGCCCATACCCCTGTTCGATCAGGAGAAAAATACCAGAAAATGGAATGACATTCTATAGAATACCTGGCCAGTACTTCTCAAAACTCTCTTTTGGAGCAACTAAAGCCACATGGAAAATTAAGTAAAATTCTTTCTCACTGTCCCTCTGTTTAAAGAAAAACAAAAAAACTCTCTAGGTCATTAAGGAGACATGACTGAACAGTATGTGGTATCCTGGATGAAGTTCTGGGACAGAAAAAGCATGGTAAGTAAAAGCCATAAAATTTGAATAAAGTATGGACCTTAGTTAATAACAATGTATCAATTTTGACTCATTCATTGTGATAAATATACTAATGTTCTGTCATGAAAGGAGACCAGAAGACATTCAGGTCAGCTTTAACTGACTGGCCAGGGTTACACTGTGCCCAAGGTAACATAACTTTGGCCAGAAAGAAAAGGTTAACACAGAAACTTGAGGAAGCCAACTGACTTTTAAAAATCCGTCTTTATGGGTTGATTTGCTCTAATTGGCTAATTCTGGGACTCCTGGAGAAGAGAATTGAGATCATTCCTGCAGGTATGTGAGGTGCAACTCATAGGGTCCTATGGATAATAACTGTTGTAAAGATGCTGGTACAGAATAAAGTTGATATTGAAGGCCTGGGACTATTCTGAGAAAAGCCTGCAGCAATAAATCGGTAACTTGTCCAATTAAATGAGGCTAAATTCAACCTGGTTTTCCTCAGTGCTGGTCAATACTAACATTTCTCTTTTCAGTCACTCATTTCTGGTCTTGTACATACAACTTCCATAAAAAGTCCCTCCAATTGACTACTTCTCCCTTTGTACACTTTCACGAGGAATTTTGGATTGGCTAATTTTCTTGTGCCAAAGTACCACTGCTTGTTATTTTATCTCTAATCATGTCTGCATGCTACTTAGATGTTCTCAACACCTTCCCATTATTGAATGTTGGTGTTCAAAGCCTTCTACGACAAGAATCCAATGTACAAACACAACCCAGGCATGCAAACAAAGTCACTGCTCCCTAAAGTAACTTTCCTATTTCATCCCTTTATGTATAACTAGGTCTACCCTTACTGTCCTTGACCTTCATTCTCTGCTTGTCAAAATCTAACTTATTCCAAATCACACTGAAATAGTCAAAAGTGATCAGAAGTGGCATGGTGGCACGTTTGAGAGGCCCTAAGCAACTTAGTGAAACATTGTCTCAAAAGGGGGGGGTTGGAATATGATTAACCACCTCTAGGTTCAATCCCTGGTACCAAAAATATAAATAAAAGTAAATGAAATATGCAAACTATGGATTCCGGTTTAATACAAAAAAAATTATACAAGATGCTTAGGATATGGAGGAAATTCTAATATCAACTTAATATTACTGAATTGTTAATTTCCTTAGGTATAATGGCATTGTAGATGTTATATAGAATGTCTTTGTTCTTAGGTGACAGGTGCCCAATTATTTAATAGTTGAAGTGTCACAATGTCTGCAACTTCTCAAATGATTCACCAGAAAAATAAAGCCAAAGCACCAAATCTTAACAAATGACATAGTGGTGATGGTAAGTGGGTATTAATTGTACTGTTCAACTTTTAAACAATATTTTCACAAAATAGATCAGTCTGAGTCTCATAACTCTTGCTAAAGGCCAAGTCCTCCACATACCCTTTTCTCATTCTGCCATTAAGCAGTTGTTTTTTATTTTAAGAGAGGATAGTGAGAGAGACAGAGAATTTTTATTGAGTTTTTTCACATGGCTTTTGTTGCTCCAACACTTAGTTGTGTATGTGGGTGCTGGGGTTTGAACCTGTGTACTTGCACATGCCAGGCAAGCGCCGTATCCGCTGAGCCACTGCTCCAACCCCAAGCATATAGTTTTTATTCCAAGTGGCACCCTGTGGCTGTCATTTATTCCATGTTATTTATATTCTATGTAGTAATTATATAGTATTTACAAAATCATTACAATAAATTTGTCCTAGCTACTTGGGATACTGAGGCCAGAGGATCACAAGTTTGATGCCAGTCTAGGCAACTTTGTGAGATCCTATCTCAAATTAAAATAAAGAGCTACATACATAGCTCAAGATGTAGAGCATCCTTGGGTTAAATTCCCAGTACCATGCAAAAGAAAAAAGAAAACTACCACACAAAATGGAATTTTTATTTTTAATGTGGTTTCTGTACACCGGGAGTATGAGAGTAATCCTTTTACAAATGGGAGCAATTTTACTAGAAGAAATGACAACCAAACCAAAGCAGTAATCGATGTGAATCCATACTTTATGCTTCAAATCCAGCCAAGAAGTTTGTTACAATCTCTTTCAGTTTTGCATCTGACTCTTCTGAAATCTTTCCATCAGTCCTATTAGGAAATAAAAGCAGATCATTAGTTCTGATCTGGACAAAAATTCATTGCCTAAACAACTAAAAAGGAGTAAGACCTGATATCTTAAAATTTAACTGCTTACCAAAAAAAGGCCATCAACTGAATTCATACCTGATACTGCCCAAGAGGGCCTGGTGTTGGCTGATCACATGAGATAAGAAAGCACTCTCAAACTTTGTGATCTTGCTAGGCTCCAGTTTATCAAGGTAACCCCTCACACCCGCATAGATAACAGCCACCTGTTCTTCAATAGCCATGGGAGCTGAAAGGAATCAAAAGAATAAGTGAGTTGCTCAAATAAATGGCATGTTATCAAAGCTAGAGAAACTTTTTCTTCCAATTATTGACATACTCCTACATATCACATACTCTTACATTCTCAGTGACCTGTAACTGCTTTAACACTCCTTCCTACCTCCCTCTGCAGTAAGCAGCACCATCATCTTTGAGTGTAATTCAAAAAAAGCACTACTTAAAATCTGGCAGTGTTAATACAATTTTCCATGTAAATAATCAGCTGATGTTTTTCAGCAAGGTAAAAAATGCACTAAAATTTTTTTGGGGGGGACTAGGGATGGAATCCAGGGCCTTGCTCATGCTAGGCCAGCTTCTTACCACTAAATCACATCCCCACCTACTGAGATTCTTTTGAAATCTTCCAAATTCCAAACTCACATAGCCAAGGGAAATCTGATAGGCCTTAATTCCTGAAAAGGTATTAAATATACACACAAAAAAGGAAAACCAGGGGCTGGAGTGGTGGCTCAGCAGTTCAAGCACTTGCCTGGCATACACAAGGACCTGGGTTTAAACCCTAGCACCACAAACACAACTAAGTGTCAGGAAAAAAAGATCTGATGAAAAAAATAAACTAAAAATGATTTTCTCTCTCCCCCTTTATTTAAAGAAAAGAAAGAAAGAACCATGCCAGGCACAGTGGCATGTGCCTGCTTGAGAGGCTGAGGCAAGAGGATTTTAGTTCAAAGTCAGCCTCAGCAACTTATCAAGACACTGTCTCAAAAAAACCCAGAAACATGAAGGGCTGGGGATGTGGCTCACTGGATTATCACCACTGGATTCCATTCCCAATAAAAAAAAAAAAAAAAAAAAAAGAAACAACAAAGTTTTCCTGGTTACTAAATTTATAGCAATCATATCCAAATGATAAGGACTATACTTAAGTAAAACAGTCGTTACTGCATTCAAAACTCAGTATCTTCAATGAAAGATAATATCCTACCACAGGTGATATAGCTCTATAAATCTGGGAAGATCCTAACACCCAGTAGTAATTTGACCAAATCAAAGAACAACTCACCATACTGCCCTTGCTTCAGCAACTCAGTCAGACGCACACCACGACTCAAGAGTTGTTGAGTAGCGGCATCAAGATCAGAACCAAATTGGGCAAAAGCAGCAACCTCACGATACTGAGCCAACTCCAGTTTCATGGTACCTGCCACCTGAAAAATAGAAGTTATTGGCATCATTAACTTGATGACACAGAGCAATATACAAACAGATGATATATTTCAGATTTTCAATCTAAGAACACCCCCTCCCCTTCCCTGACAAAGTAATCTAAAATTACCTGCTTCATAGCCCTGGTTTGGGCAGCAGATCCGACACGGGACACAGATAAACCAACATTAATGGCAGGACGGATACCTTTATAGAACAACTCTGTTTCCAAGAAGATCTGCAATGCAAAAATACATATGCAAGAAGGCTTAACTAAGTCAATTATTTTCAAATCTAAGTAATTAAAATGCCAAAAATCTAAAATCCAAAACTTGAGAGAATGCTAGGTTACTCCTGGCCTACATGACCTATTGCTGATTGGGGGAAAAACAGTAACATATTTATATTGAAATACAGACAAGGGATCTGGGCATGGTGGTGCATAGCTGTAATCCCAGCAACATGGGAAGCTGAGACAGAATGATTGCAATTTTGTTTTGTTTTGTTTTTGAGAAAGAGAGAGGAAAGAAGAGAGAATTAACTTTTATTTTAGTTTTTCATCTGGCCTTTGTTGCTCTGACACTCAGTTGTGTATGTGGTGGTGGGGTTTGAACCTGGGTCCTCAAGCATGCCAGGCAAGCACTGTTAACAGCTGAGCCACTGCTTCAGCCCCAGATGATTACAAGTTTGAGTACAGCCTCAACAACTTAGCAAGACTCTATCTCAGAATAAAAAAAAATTAAAAAGAAGACTGGGGATGTGGCTCAGTAGTTAAGCACCTCTGGGGGGGAGGGGGTTCAACCCCCAGTACCAAAGAAATAAAAACAAGTAAAGTGTTATCTCTGGGATAAGCTTCAAATTTATCTATGGGTAAATAAAACATACTGCTCTATGAAATAATTGGGTGACAAAAATGTAAGCCCCTTCATTGTACTATTCCCTTTTATATAAAGTTTTCCATAATAAGAAATAAAGACATTTAACAAGTCAGTTCATAACTAGTGTCTCACTGGAAGCCTTGGAATTATTCAAAGATTTTTATTTAATCATCAAAATAATACCTGTCCATCCGTGATGGAAATAACATTTGTTGGAATGTAAGCAGACACGTCACCAGCCTGTGTTTCTATGACTGGCAAAGCAGTCAAGGAGCCACCACCAAAAGTATCGTTCATTTTGGCAGCTCTCTCCAGCAATCGAGAGTGTAGGTAGAACACATCACCAGGATAGGCCTCACGACCAGGGGGCCGACGTAGCAACAGAGACATTTGACGGTAAGCAACAGCCTATGACATAAAACAGGGTTGTGAAATTCTCCTATTAACCAAAAATTGCATTTGTCAACTTCCACTGTACTGCAAACATACAAAAGATTAAAATATTTCCTCTGACCTGTTTGGATAAGTCATCATAGATGATCAACGCGTGTTTGCCATTATCTCTAAAATATTCTCCCATAGAACAGCCAGAGTAAGGAGCAAGGTACTGAAGTGGGGCAGCATCAGAAGCAGTGGCTGACACCACAATGGTGTACTTCATGGCATCTGATGAGGAAAAGTTTTACATTTTATGAGGTTATCAATACTGTGGTTTTATTTACTTATGTACATTTTGCAGTAATAAGGATTGAACCCAGGACCCTGACCATGCTAGTCAAGTACTCTACCACTGAGCTGTACCCCCAGTCCAGCTGTGATTTTAATTAGATGCAACTGTTACTTAAATGGTAAAAAGACTGACTACTAAGAATTACCCAGAAAGGAACACATCAATTGACAGAATCAGCAGGGCACTGGCATGTGCCTGTTATCTCAGAGGCTTGGGAGGCTGAGGCAGGAGGATCATGAGTTCAAAGCCAGCCTCAGCAATTTAGCAAGGACCTAAGCAACTTGGTGAGATCCTATCTCAAAACAAAAAAAAACAAAAAAAACAAAAAAACAAAACAAACAAAAAAAAAACACAACAACAAAAAAAAGGGCTGAGTGTGGCTCAGTGGTTAAGTGCCCCTGGGTTGAATCCCTGGTGCCAAAAAAGAAAAACCCATAATCAAAAACAGCATCCACTTTAAAACTGACAAAAGCTTTTATATTTATTGGTATTTTATTGCTTTCTTGTTTTACGTGTTGATCTGTATTAGAACGTTCAATTTGTTAGGGAGTAAATAAAATCAATCTTCACCAAGTTCTAAGATTAACAGTAATAGGACTTAAGATAAGCAATGGAACCAGGTATGGTGGTGCATGTCTCTAATTCCAGAGACTAAGGAGACTGAGCCAGAAAGATTGCCAAGTTTGAGGCCAGCCTTGGCAACTTAGCAAGACCCTGTCTCAATAAATAAATGGCAAAAAAAAAAAAGGCTGGGGAAAGTAGTTTAATAGTATGCCTGTGTTCAATCCTCAGTACCAGAAAAAACTAAATGAACAGCAATGGAACTTGAGTTCTTTAATACCTGCGTCTGTAAGTCTCTTCACCAACTGGGCAACAGTGGATCGTTTCTGACCAATAGCAACATAGATACAATACAGCTTCTTCTTTTCATCAGCTCCATCATTGAAACGTTTCTGGTTAATGATTGTGTCAATAGCAATTGATGTTTTCCTTAAGAGATAAATATACATGTAACTAAATACTTCAAAGGATTTCCCTACTAAAATTTTATTACTACTAATCTTATCACATTCTGCTGTCCCCTGTATAGCCAAGGCTTTCCAAATTGAAAAAGTCTGTAAAAAGGAAATTTTAGATAGAACTTCTAACATGCTTATTAAGTCTTTACCCAGTCTGTCTGTCACCAATAATCAGCTCACGTTGACCACGACCAATTGGCACCAAACTATCCACAGCCTTAATGCCAGTCTGCATTGGTTCTTTCACAGAGATTCGAGGAATGATTCCAGGGGCTTTCAGGCCCACTCGTCTACGGGTTTTTGAACCAATTGGACCCTGAAAAAAAATAATAAGCCTGTAGTACTTTTAGCTACTGAAAGAGGCTGAAAATGGAGGATGATCTGAGCCCAAGAGCTGGACATCAGCCTAGCCAACATACCAACACCTCCCATCCCCAAAACAGAAACAAACAAAAAGATAAAATATTTTAAAAATAAAAAGCCCTTTGAATAATGAATTGTCATGTTTGTTAGAAGCTGCAACCAGATCTAAGAAACATTAAACCCACCTTTCCATCAATGGCATTACCAAGGGCATCTACTACACGACCCAACAGCTCTTCACCAACTGGAACATCCACAATGGCTCCTGTTCTCTTTACAATATCTCCTTCTTTAATTAGTTTATCGTTCCCAAACACGACAACACCAACATTGTCCGGTTCCAAATTGAGAGACATACCCTGTACATTGAAAGACAAAATTGAAGGCAGGTGTGGTGTGCACACCTACCCAGCAACTCGGAAGGCTGAGACAGGAGGATTGCAAGTTCAAGGCCAGCCTCAGCAACTTAGCAAGACCCTGTCTGAAAATAAAAGGGTGATGTGGCTTCAGTGGTTAAGTACACCTGGGTTTACCATGGAGCGGAAAAAAAAAGAAAAAAAAAAAAAAAGACAAAAAAACACTAGTGAAGGTAGAGGGGCTCTTCTTCCCATACACCAACAGCATATGCAAATAGCTAGGAGGGAAAAATTAGCATTTTCCTTTTCATTTGTATTTTTCCAACTAACAATCAATCTCAAAACTTTAAAAACATTAATAAGACCTTTTACCCCTCAGAGTTAATAAAAAAATTATTAAAAGCTATTTAATTATAGCTAATCGAGAAAAAAATGTTATAATACCAAGTCATCTGTCATCACTACAACTGCTTCAAATTGGTGAAGATATCAGGCTGCCAAATCACGTCTGAAGCACAAAGACTATTTATTCTAAGAACAGTCTGGTCAGTAATGAAAGGCCTGGCAAAAAACTTACAGAATATCTTAGAGTGCCACTGGAAACATAAAAACTTTCTTACATTCAATATAGTATCCCCTAGCAACATGTGGCTATTTAAAGTCAAAATTTTAAAATTAAAACTCAGTTCCCTCAGCCACGCTCATCACAATTCACATGCTCAATAGCTACAGAAAGAGCAGGCAAAACATTTCCATTAGTGCAGCAAAGTTCTATTGGACAGCATTATTCTAAATATTTGACCGTCAAAAGTTAAAAAGAAGACCAAAGATGCAGTTCATTGATAGAACATTAGCCCAGCATGCACCAGGCCATAGGTTCGATCCCTATTACTGGAAAAATAAAAAAAAATAATGAAAAATAAATAAATAAATAAATAAAAAAGCTAAAAGTATTTATTTCAATCTCATCTTTCAAAGATGTATACACTAAAGATAAGAGGGATCAATACTGTAGCCAAGGTCTTAACAACTAACATTAACTTTAGGCTCTATAGTCTCCTACATCAGGTAGCTCTTTATCCATAATAACAGACACTGGTAAGAGGATAATTATCTCTTCCCTATCCGTGAGGTTAGTACAGTGCTACTGTCCCTGGTCTACCTTAGATATTATCCTCTGCTTTCCCCTAGAGAATCTATGACTCCCACAACTTTTATTTTTTATTCCACTGGCAACTTAGTCTCAACCTAATAAACAGCCTTTCATTATCAGAGCTTCTGACAACTACACCACTACCTGTCAATAACACAGTTACCAACTTTCAGCCTTCCAGAAGAAATGAATTTAATTCATGTTATCAAAATCCTTTAACATAAGATGACCTGAACTAGAAGAAAAACAGGCACTAGGTTTAAACCCCAGCACTGTGGAAAAAAAGACCAGATTTGAACTTTGTGAAATTTAGGGGGCTGGAGAGGTGGCTCAGTGGCAGGGCAGAGCGCTTATCTAGCATGTGGCAAGGACCTGGGTCAATCCCTAGCACCACATACACAAATAAATAAAGGAAAAACAAAAACTAAATGAAAAACACTTTCTCCTCCCCCCCCCCTTTTTTTTCTTGAGAGAGAGAAAAGAAAGAGAATCAATTTTATTTTTTTCTTCTGGCCTTTGTTTTTTCCGACACCTAGTTGTATATATGGTACCAGGGTTTGAACCCAGGTCCTTGTACATGCCAAGCAAGTGTTCCAACTGCTGAGCCACTGCTCCAGCCTCTCCTGCTTCTCTTAAAAAAGGAAAAAAAAATTTGGGTAAATATTAAAATGTTATATTTTGGAGTATGACTAAATATAGAGAAAAATCCTTGCTAACCAAAGGGCTCTAACACTATTCTCTTAAAAAAAAAAAAAAGAGAGAGAGAAGACTATTCTCTTGCCAGGTATGGTGGTACGTACCTGTCATTGTAGCTACTTCAGGGGCTCAGACAGAAGGATCATAAGTTTGAGGTCAGCCTGGTCAGCTTAGCAAAAAAAAAAAACAACTGTCTCAAAACAAAAAGGGCTGGGGATAGCTCAATGGTAGAGTGCTTGCCTAACATATGCTAGGCCCTCGGCTCCAACCCCAGTAGTTGGGGGGGGGGGCGGGGGGAGTCACAAACAAAAGAAGCCTTTCTAATCCATGATAATTAACAAGAGGGAAAAAAACCTGAGGAAAACTGACACTTAAAATTTACCTTCAAGCCTGAAGAAAACTCTACCATTTCTTCTGCTTGAACATTCCTCAGCCCATGAACTCGGGCAATACCATCACCAATACTTAAGACACGCCCAGTTTCTTCAAGGTCAACAGAGGTATCAGCTCCAAGAATACGCTCCTCAAGAATAGAGGACATTTCAGCAGTGCCTAAGAAAAGACAATTTAAAAAAAATCTCGTCCCAAGTTCTTCTCAAAATCTAACTCTGAACAACATAAAAATTAGTTTTGTGATAATAATCATCAAATTATACTCTAAAATGTAACACAAGGTTCTATTTCAAAAAGCTGGATATATACCACTATGAAAATGAGAAACCCAAATAGTTCTTCACAAGACAAATATAAGACAGGTAAGAAGCTAATAAAATTAAGCATTACCTTTAAAGTAAATATTCTACCTCCTCCTCTGGTTTCATTTCTTTTCTTTTCCTTTTTGTATTACTGGGGAAGGAACCCAGGGTCTCAATCATGCTAAGCAAGCACTCTGCCACTACTGAATTATATACCCGGAGCCCCTTTGTAAAATTTTGAGACAGGATCTTAATAAATCGCTCAGGCTGGCCTCAAACTTGTGATCCTGTCTCAGCATCCTGAGTCACTGGGGTTGCTAGAATGTGCCACCGCACCTGGCCCTCTGGTTTAATTTCTAAGGAATATGTACCTATGTTGAAATCTAAATTCTTAGCTAAAAATCTATATAAAACATACCTTAGGGCTGGGGGGTAGGGTATGCTCAGTGGTACTTGGCAAAGCTATGGTTTGCTCCCCAGTACCACAAGAAATTTAAAAATTCAAAAAAGCATGTTTAAAATGCAGAACATTTAGCAGGTGCAGTGACATGTGTCTGTAACTGCAGCTACCCAGGAGGCTGAAGGAGGAAGATCACAAGTTTAAGGCTACCCTCAGCAACTTAACAACCTTGTCTCAAAACAAAAAAGGACTGGGAGTAGCTCAGTGATAGAGTGCTTGCCTAAATTGTGTGAGGCACAGGTTCCACAAAAAATAAGATAAAAAGCCCTACTATACATATCCAAAGAAATTCCCCAAATATATCACTTTCCTATGCTCACCTTCACATTTCTCTATTGTATTTGCAATTCTGACAATTCACAGACTGCTAGGTATGAAGTAGCAGCTATTGCCTTTGAAAAAAACCTGCCACTAAGAACCTGCTCATTATTGTCTACTGCTTATTAGGTGAGAAAAAAAGAAATCTTTCATAGATCAGAAACAGTGCCTACTATAGTATATTTTGTTATTGCACTAGAATTACCACAACAAAGAAGCTGTACTAATATCAAAAGATAAATATATAACTAGGGTTCATTTCACCAGAACACGACAACCTATATCAGGACAAAGCTAAACAGCATACAGGTTTAAAAAACTGGGATTGTGTAGTAACTACATGAGAGAAAAAATTAACAAATGAAAAAGTAAAGCATAACCGTTATATAAACTTAACTTATATCTTCATTTAATAAGGTAGTAAGCATGGTACACACTTAAAAATGACTTACCAATCTTCTGAAGATGGGTGTTAGAGGCATGGAGGTTCCTTGCAGCAATGAAGGATGATCCCAAAGCATTTTTGGAGACCTAGTACAAGAATGTTCATTCATGAAACCAACAAACAAATGCAGGCATATTTTTATCAAATTACTAATGAAAAAGTAAAGTATATTTTGAGTACTTTAAAATTTGAAGAGTATTATTCACTTGGGATAGTACCTTTAGATATATGTTGAATATATGTCATGAAGTTCCTGGTACACAATTAGCACTTTATAAGGAAATTTTTAAAAAATGGAGTCTTAAAAAGTAACCATTAACAAAGAACATGCATCTTTCCCTTTAAAAATATCCAAGTACTATTATACTGACTTTAGATTTTAACTGAGCTGTGGAAATTCTCAATAAACTTCCTATCTGGGTGCACAGTAACAGCTTGTAATCCCAGTTACTCAGAGACCAGACTTGGCAACTCTGAGACCCTGACTCAAAAATTAAAAAGGGGGCTAGGAATGCAGCACAATGGTAGAGCATCCTGTGGTTTAACCCGCAGAACTATCAAAAAAAAAATTTATTTTGTTCCCAATTTTCCTTAAAAGAAAACAACAAGCAAACAAATGCTGAGTAAGTTAAGTGCTAGATTTAGAGGAGAAACTAAAAGTAAGGCTTGTGAACCTTGTGTTTTTTCTGCCATGAATAAATCTCATGGGACCCGGTCCCTCCCTCACTCAAGTTATAATACTGCAATAGATCACTATCTTTCTTCCCTTTCTTTAGCAGTACTAGGGATTGATTTCAGGGGCCTTCACTACTCAATCACATTCCCAGCCCAGCACTTTTTATTTTGAAACAAGGTCTTGCTAAGTTGCTGAGGCTGGCCTTGACCTTGTGATCCTCTCCTGCCTCAGCCTCCCCAGCCACCCCAGCCACTGAGATCACAAATGTGTATCACCACACCCTGCAGTCACTGTCAATTACGAACCTACTTATTCCTCTATAGGCATTAGATGAAAAGTTAAAAATGCTGGTCAGCTAACTGAAAAACCAAGAAGCTACCAGCAGCTGTGCTAGCGCAGCAAAATGCCTAGTGTTATTTATTTCACCTTTCAAATTCTGACTAATTTTGAAATAAAAATAAGGTAAACGTAAATGTATTCACAATGTACTTAAGAGTAGTTATACTGTAGTCTGGCATAATGGTGCACACCTGTCTGTAATCCCAGGGACTCGGGAGGCTAAGACAGGAGAATCACAAGTTCAAAACCAGCCTCAGCAACTTAGCGAGGCCCTAACCAACTTAGAAAGACCCTATGTCAAAATAAAATATAAAAACAGGCTGGGGTTGTGGCTCTGTGGTTAAACGCCCATAAAGTCAATCCCTGGTACAAAAAAAAAAAAAAGTTATGTCTATTTTTTAAGCTTTATACTCAACTTCTACAGAGGTAAGTAACGAAGAACACTGACTCTTAGAGGAATTTTCCAACCTTCTATTTTATTTTATTTGCATTCTCAATCACTGTCAAACAATTCTTCAAACCACTAGGTGGACCACTCAAGGACGAAATCTTGACAAAAGAAACCACAAAGCAAAGTCTCCCGTAAAATCGAGACGATGTGGACACCAGCTTCACGGCTTTGACAGTATCGGCCACACAAATAATACCTGTTATTGCACCTGCCGGTGTGTGCACGACGTTTCCGTATTCGGCACTAATATACTGCCCAAGGAAGTATGCAAAAAACCTGTGCTTTGCTCTGACCCTCGAGCAGTTAAAATGCGGGGCCTGCTGACCTTCACACAATGTCAGGCTTCCCTGAATCGCTTCAGCAAGAGCTGACAGCAGTCCTCTGACCTTCAGAGGTGCCAGATGGAGACACTGCAGGCCTCGGAGCGCTAGCACCCAACCCCTGACCTTCGCCCAAGGCCGCCGTTCCGGCAGCTCTCAGCCCAAGACAGGCATCCGAAAGAGGCCCGGTTTCCGGGCAATGTCGAGGTCACTAGCTCCTCTGCACCACTTTGCATCATTCTGCGCCCACGGCGAGCAAAACGGCCCTTCGGACGGCCGCCAGCCCAGCGGAGCCGCCACGGGAGCAAGATGGCGGCGTCCGCCACAGCCCTTCACCCTCGCTGCAGAGCTACCGAGCCAGCGCACCGCCACCCGCTGCCGCCCGCCTCCGATCCGCAGTGCTCACCAGCCCGGCCCGCCGAGGGAGGGCGCGGGCCACGGCCGCGGCGACGCGCACGGACAGCATCTTCAGGTTCTCCTGCGGTGGTTCCTCCGCAGCCGCAGCCTCAGGACTGACTGGGACAAAATGGCCGAGCGCCGAGGAAGGTCAAGGCAGCCAGCCCACCTGACCCGGAAGTACCTCCCCTCGCTGTCACCGGACGCGAATCTGCTTTTGGGGGGGGCGGATTTCTTTTTTTAAGTTTTTTTTTCTTTTTTCTTTTTTTAAGCTTAAACCTCAACATGAATGATTAGGCTCTTGCCAGCTTCGGCCCCCGCATTCGTCCTGCATTTATTGTGACATTTTCATTTGACCTTGTGGTTGCCCTGGGCGACCACGTGAGTAGCAGAACCCGCACGAGAAGCAGTCCCCAGGCCAGGCCGCCGAGCGAACGAAGTGGGCGTCGCCCTGTCCGGGGACGCGCGGGCTGACCCTGAGAGGGCCTGGCAGTGGCCAGGTGAGAGTGCGTGCTGCCGGTTCATTCGCAGGTCACTGGAGTTCTTGAGGCTGAGGCAGGAGAGGATCACAAGGTCACGGCCAGCCTCAGCAACTTGCAAGACCTTGTTTCAAAAAGAAAGTGCTGGGCTGGGAATGTGTTTGAGTGGTAAAGGCCCCTGAAATCAATCCCTAGTGCTGCCAAAGAAAGGAAAAAAGGATAGTGATCTATTGCAGTATTCCAGCTTGAATGAGGGAGGGACCAGGTCGCCATGGGATTTATTCATGGCAGAAAAAACAAAAGGTCCACAAGCCTTACCCGGACCCTGAGTTCACATGTGGGGTTCTAAAATATTGCAGTTAATTTTTATTTTTAAAAATCCTGTTTGACCAGAGAACATTGTTTAAAAGTTCTAACAATTTCAAGGAGTTTAAGTAGAGCAGTTGCCAAATCTAGAGAATTGTCCAGAATCAAAAGTCTCACTTTATACCCTACTAGAGCTCAAGTTTTCCTCTGCCAGCAACTAGTTGTATGACATTGGGGACGCTACTTGTTCTTTTGTGGAACATTCGAGATAAAACACATGCATACGTATGAACTATACCTACTTTATTAAATTGGGGAGGAGCTTCCCCCCCATAGAATTCACAATATTGATATTTTTGTGATATAACCATATTTTTTGTGTGATTC
>PVKS010026278.1:0-28842 GCA_004027875.1 Aplodontia rufa | reverse complement strand
CATGTACACAGGAGACTGAGCACGAGTGGAGGTCATATCAGACACTTCATGTACACAGGAGACTGAGCACGAGTGGAGGTCATATCAGACACTGCATGTACACAGGAGACTGAGCGCGAGCGGAGGTCATATCAGACACTTCATGTACACAGGAGACTGAGCGTGAGTGGAGGTCATATCAAACACTTCAGGTACACAGGAGACTGCGCGTCTGAGGATTTTGTTTTTGGCGGTGAGGGGAGGGGTGCTATGACCAATCTCCCACGGACACCAAAGGATGACTACTTATCTTCAAAAGCAAGAAATCAACAGAGGAAATAAAAGATTAAAGATGTAATCAACAGAATAATGAAAAAAAGCCTAGTAGCAAAGAAATACATTTCAAGCTGGTTGTTCGAAAAGGACAAACTTGAGGCAGCCCTGAGGGTCCTGAGTGCTGGCCTTGCCTGTGTGAGGTCCTGGGTTCAATCGCCAGCTCACAAAAAGTCATGAAAAAGGTAAAAATAGGCAAGATTCATAAAGAGAAAGAAGAAAAAAACCCAGTAACTTAAAGAGAATCCATGGAAAAGTATGGCAATGCATTTGAAAGCTTAAGAGAAATGAATGACGCTAAAAAATCAGATTTTCCAAAATTGACACAAGAAGAAATGGAAAACCTGAATGCTCCAGTGGCCTGACTGTGAGATACTGACGAAAGGGAGCTACTGAAAATGTTCCAGAACCAGGGACCCAGTCTACTTTCATCTAAGCTCTAAAATCCAGAATAAGAAACTTCCGTGCCACTCAGGTTTTCCAAGCCATAGGGCTAGTGGGAAGCCCCCAGATCCATTTGATGAAGGCAGTCTCACTTGATTTAAATGTTTTTCTTCTTTTGCAGTGCTGGGGACGGAACCCAGGGTTTCACGTGTGCTCAGCAAGCACTGTCACTAAGCCATATCCCCAGCCCCAAAAGGCAGAATAATTTTAATCCTAAAATCCGATGAAGATACTATGGAAAAGACATTACATGCAAACTCAGAATGTTGGCAAAAGAACCAGGAAACAGAACGAGAATAATGACACATTATGTCCAAGTGAGGTTTATTCCAGGAATTGTTCTATATCAGGAAATCTATTCACATACTGTTACATTAAAGGAGCAAAAATATGACCATATTATTAGATGCTGAAGAGCAATCTGCAGACAACCCAAACTCCAACATGCAAACGACGGTCCACGTCTCTGCCGGGGAAATGCAGGAGAAGGTGGGCTCGCCCCCTACTTAGCTGTCTGATAAGAAGCGGGCGGTGCTCCTGTGGGGCTGCAGCCCGCAGGCTCTCTGGGAAAACCAGCTTGGACAGACTCTCCAACTATAATCCACTCCTCAGAATCCATAGTACAGAAATAAGATCAGTGTTCAGGAGAGGAAGGCAGGAGGATTGCAAGTTCGAGTCCAATCAGGGCAACATAGACCCTGTCTCAAAATAGACAATAAAAAGGACTGGGGTGTAGCTTAGGGGAAGAGTACTTGCACAGGATGCCTGAGGCCCTGGGTTCAATCCCCAGTACCACGATAATGAAATAAAGGTAGGCATGTCTCCATGTAATCATACGAGCAGTGAGGAATTGGACAACGCACAGGTTACTGATTTTGCGGTAGAGTGGATGGAGTAGCGGAGTGATCTTGGGGAGGTGGAGCAGAAAGGGAATATTGCACTAATCATTCTCAAAGGAAACAAGGTGGATGTGAAAAGATTCGGTTTCATTTGCATAAAATTCTAAAAACTAATTTTAAAACACTTCAAGGGCTAAGGGTACAGCTCAGTGGGAGAGTACTTGCCTGGCATTCAAGGGGCTCTTGATCCCATCCCCAGTACCACAAAAACATAATAAAAAATTAAAACTTGTATTTTAAAAAAATTTATAAATACACATTTCAGCAGGATCTTTGGCAGTGAGTTCTTCTTTTGTTCTGTATTATCGCTTTAATTGTCCCCCAGCCAGAAGGACAGAGTTTGGGTAATAAGCTACCTTTCAGGACTCTTAGTCATTCCCAACTTCCTGAACAACTGAGATTTGGGATTAATCAAAATTTCTAAATAGTAGGGTGTGGTGGTGCATACCTGTGATTCCAGTGGCTCAGGAGGCTGAGGCAGGAGCACTGCAAGTTCAAGGCCAGCCTCAGCAACTTGGCGAGGCCCTGAGCAAATTAGACCCTGTCTCAAAATAAAATCAAAGAACAGCTAGAGATGTCTCAATAGTTAAATGCCCCTGAGTTCATTCAAAATATAAACACAAAAACCCTCTAATAATAGTGAATGAACTTAATTTATAAGTATGTCACTGTATATACTACAGTCATGTATATAAAAAATGTTCTTCATAGGTGTAAGAATTATGGCACTGTACTTGGATATTTTAGGAAAAATAAAGGACCAAAAAAAGAAAGGCAAGGGATCTGGGGAACCAGAGGAGGGAGGTAGTGGGGTACAGGGTGGGTAACTGACCAAACTGCATTGCTGTGTTGTGTGCATCTACGAATATGTGACAAATCTCATCATTATGTCCGACTATAATGCACGAATAAAAATATACGGAAAAAAAGGCAGAAATCTTCCCCTGCCCCTTTCTTGTCTCACCCTCTCCTCTTCCCACCGTCCCTGACCCCTGCAGTCACTAATCTCTTCTCCATCACAAACGGAGACATGTGATCGTTTTCTTTTACTTTTTAGCAGCACTGGGGATGGAACCCAGGGCCCCACCCACATTAAGTGCTCCATTACTGAGCCACACCCCCAATCCTACGCTGAAGATTTCTTTTTCCTCTCCAGTATAGTGTCCTCAAGACTTGCCCACACTGTCGTATTTCCCTTGATGACTGCTGACAAGAATCTCGTGGGATGGATGTGCTAGAGTAGAGCTAACCACCAGTGTCTTTGCAGATACACACAAGAGTATCCCTTGGCTTATTATTATTTTTAAGACAGAGGGACAGTGAGAGAGAATCAATTTTATTTAGTTTTTCATGTGGCTTTCACTTCTCTGACACTTTGTTGTGTACGTGGTGCTGGGGTTTGAACCCGCATACCTGCGCATGCCAGGCAAGCACCATAACCACTGGGCCGCTGCTCCAGCCCCACTTGGCTTATTTTTAATTGCAAGAATAATATGAAGTTATAGAAAGTTCTAAAAATAAATGAAAATAATAATCTATTCTTGCAAAAAAAAAAAAAAAAACCCGTGAATGAGTTTGGATCTGTGCTTCAGACAGCTCTTAGGAGCTTCTGAATACCTGTCCTCAGGTCCTGGGACACACGCATATCCTTCCGTGCCCGGGTGTGACTGGGTGGTTGCTCCTGTGGGGCAGTCCCCCACCTTCCCTGTCTCTCCCAACAAGGGCCATCTGCTTCAGACACTGTGGCCTTTCCTACGTTAAGCTCTGCAATTCGACATTTTGCTCCAGCTGCTGAGGTTGAGAGGGCACAGGTGCCCAGGGAGACGGGTGGGCGACAGGAGCGTTTCCTGGCTAACCCGACTTCCCTGCCTGGTGCACACTGAACTCATGTGGCTTGATGCAGCGGGAGAAAAGAGAAGCAGCCTCTTCCTCCTTTTGTCTGTTTTAATAATGGGGTTGCCTATTCTGCCCAGGCCGGACTCCAGGGATCCTCCTCTGCCTCCGCCTCCGCCTCCGCCCAGGCCACGGCCTCCCTCTCGAGGTACCAGGCATTTCTCTCCACCCACTCATGGTCAGATTGCATCGGAGAGCTGTCGATAAATATTCAGTGTCTCCAATTTCTCTCCATTTTTCCCTTGGACCCCCTCCCTCCCAGCCTTCAGCCCCACCACTCCATCAAAACTGCTCTTAGGAAGGTCTCCAGTGGCATCCAGGTGGCGGCATCCATCATGAATTGTGGTCCTCCCCGGGGTGCCTGAGGTCATCTTTGAAAACTTCCTGGACCTGCGCCATGCCCTCTGGAGCCACTCCTGTCTCTGCATTGTCCTCTGCCTCCTCTTTGTCTGCTGAACTTCAAATGACCGCGCCCATCCTGGGGGCTCCGCCCTGCAGCCAGCACAAGCTGCTGCTCACTCTGGGCTGAGGATGGGTCCAGGTGTGGGGTCAGGACACAGATGCGCTTCCCCCGGATGGAGGGGAGAGGCTGCGTGGTGCTGTGAACACAGTGCCAGGCTGGGCAGTGGACAGCGGTGAAGATTCTAGACTCTACAGAAACTGGGAGCAAGAAGAAAGCACACCAGCTCAGGAAGTCAACAACACAGTTTATTCCACAGGAAGAAGAGAACCAGTTACAGAGCTGCACACCCTGGCGACCGAGCGCCTCCACAGCGAGGACGAGGGCTCCTGCTTTCAGCAGTTCACCAAGCAGCTGCTACGGCTGAGGCACAGATGACATTTTAAACAAGTGGCCCTGGAACCTTCTGAATGCTGAGGGGAGCACCCAGCACGCACAGGACAGTCTGTGCTTCCACCACACAAGGCCCAGGCCTGGGGACGCCGGCCAGACTGGCCTTCTATGCTGGGTCAAGGAACCGGGATGGCTTTTGGTCTCCTTCTCTGACTTGCCCCTATTCATTCAATCAACTTTATTTTCCTCAAAGAGGGGCTAGTATTTGAGGCAGCATTAAAATGGGTAGAAATTGTCCTAGCGAAGTCTCAGATACCATGGGCTAAACCCATTTAAGAAGAAACGGGGCATCTGAGGTGCTGGGTGGGACAGGGTCTGCTCCTTCCACAGCTTTGGATTCTGTCTCGACAAACTCAGAAGCAACGGCACCCCTGACATCTTGCCCAGGCTGGGCATGAGGGCTGCGCGGGGGAGAGCTGGGGAAGGTAGCAGTTGGCCCTCCCTTTGCCTGGCAGCCCCACCTCATTTGGTCTCTGGATCCTCTTGTGACATCTGCCCCTTCTAAGGTGCAAATGTTAGAGGGAGAGGCTGTGTCATCACAGGAGATGGACCAGTATTCAAAGAGCTGACGAATCAGAAAGGAGCTGGAGGAGGGCATCGCACCGCACCAGCCCCTGGCAGCCCTCAGCTCCCTTCCAGCAGTCAGGAGACAGCACCTGGCCCTGCTGGCCCACAGCAGACTTCTGCAGTAATGCCAGGTCCTCCACCTGGTGAGGACATCGCAAGGGACCTTGCTTCAGTTAGTGACAGAATCAACCCTTCTGAGGGTCTCATCTGAAAGAGTCAGCGATCTCAGGCACTGGGTGACTGATGGCCTCCAGCTAGGGACAGATGCTGGTGAGGAAGCGGGAAAGGTTGGCACTTGGCCCTCCTGCTCAGGTCCCCTGAGCGCTGATACCATCATGACAGCCACCCAGACCCGACTGTTTACGCTGCCGTCCCATGAGGACTGTCCAACCTTGGAGGTCAAGACCACAGTCCTGGGAAGCACTGCCCAGTGTGGAAGGGCCCTTCCTCCTCGCTGAACAGACCCACGCAGGTGCACATGTGTGGGCGGGAGGGGGGTGTGAGGGAAGTGAAGAGATCAGCTTCATCTGCGTCTCAGGAGCGCACTGGGAGCTCTGCGCTCCCAGATCTACACATCCACTGACCCACTGGGTCGCCTCGGGTCTCAGCTACGCGTGACAAGGTTGGAGAAGCTGACTGGTGTCATTAAAACCTGAAACTGAAATCGCAGGTGGGTCATTTGCTGCGGAGTGAGGCCTTTTCTCCGTTTGCTTTTTCCTTACAGGAAAGGGGAAAATGAGAGTCAGGGAAGAGTCGCGCTCATACCAGACCTGAATCTAAACCAAGGACAAGAGCACTGGTCAAGCCCTGGTTCTGAGAGGCGCTCCCAGGTGCAGCCGTTGGGCACTGGTGTTCATGCTAACACTCTCTTCTTTCCTCCTTAGTGGTGTCACCATCTGTGTCTCCTGGGGCTGGGACGCCAGCACGTGGCCTTCTTACCAAGAGTCTACGATGTCTCACACTTGTCTAATAACAGCATGAATCTGATGTGCGTGCACCTGTGCAGCCAGAAGTTCTACTCCAAGCTGGGTGAGACCAGTCAGGGGAAGCGCAATGGACAGGCAGGTTAGGAAACCTTCGGGGACCGTCTAAGCGGTCTATAAAAAACAGGGTGAGGACAAAGAGGAGGCCACCGGGGAGCTCTCCACGTCCTGCTCCCGTGAGGCGGCCAGCCACCGCCAGGACCTCGCGGGAACGCTCAGGTCTAACCCAGACCCACTCGCTGCACTTGCGAAGCTCTGACACAAGACTCCTCCCCTGTTGGGAAAGCCTTCCTCCAACGAGCGGCCTCAACGGGACATGGACAACCAGTGCAGGGCACGACCCGAGGTGACGGCATCCCCGCAGGTCGCAGCCCTGCTAGGAAGCGCCTGTACAGTCGCGGACACACAATTGTACACGTACACAGGCTCACAAGATACAGGGCAATTTAAAAAATAGTCATCTCAGTCCTGGTGTGGTTTACATTATTCAGCAGACACCTTTTAAGAACGACTTCCCCAGAATCTAAAGTGACTCCCTGCCCTACCAATTAACACAGCTTCCGTTGGCATTTCTCCCCATGAGGACTTCCTTCCCCCGTTCCTTGACGTCTTCCCCCAGGCCTTCTTCTGGTTTCCCCTGTGATCTGAGCCGAGGACACAGGGCCTGTCCTCCGCACGGCCGGGCCTGCCTCAGAGCGTCCCCACCATGGCTGGGCTTCTCAGGAGTCCAGCTCCAAGTGCTCTTGATTCTCACTGAGTCTTAACATAAGCTGCTGCTCATAGTAAAGGCTCTTGGCATAGTTTATTTCTTGTGATAACTTGACAGCAAGGACCTCAGACTTCACATGGACCTAAGAGGAGAAAAGAATGACCACCGTGTCCCAAGTGTGAGTAACCAAATGCATCCAGAGGGTGTGGGTGGTGGAAATCCACCCTGCAGCAGCTCCCAGCCTGGCAGCACAGCAGATAACACTGACACACTGAAGGAAAGCAGAGGCTCACGGGTCTCCTCCTAGTTAACGGTGAAGTACAGAGGCTGGGTGGCTCCCCGGGGCCTGCACTGCAGTGCATGCCCCAGACGAGCAGGGCCAACCCGTCATCACCCAACGCTTGGGAGCCAGCAGCTAAGGTCAGTACCAGGGACTCTGGTGGTGGCTGCAGAAGGGAGCTGTCTCAGCTAGAATGCTGCGCTGCTCACCTGCCTCAAACGGGGAGACACAGCAGGGTGCAGCTCCCCACCACAAGAGGAGCTTGGAAAGCTCATGCCTTGGGTGCCTGAGCTAAGTCAGTGGCTCCAGGAAAGCCTCGCAGCCAACACAAACCCAAGTGCATTCCTGAGCAGGGGAAGGCCGGGGTCCCGCAGAGAAAGGCCCAGTGAGGCTGCTGCTATTTCTATCTGCAGAACAACCAGTGATCAGCAGGCCGCTGAGTAAGGCACTTTTCGGAATGTGGGCTGGAGAGCGCTGCATACCAGGTGAGCCGGGCAGGACCCATACCCGGGTGTGACAGAGCCTCCAAGTCAGACCACAGCTACAGACGGGCCGGCTTTCTCACCTGTCCTGCTCAACAGTACCCTGAGCCACGCTGTGCAGCAAGGGGCTCTGCGGCCTAGGCGCCAGCTCTGGAGTGGGGCCGGCTGAGTCTAGGCCTCTGCCCCACAGAGGCAAAGTATGCTTTTCTATCTGTAAAGATCTGCTGAGCCTGCGTTGGCAGAGGTGGCAAGGCAGGTGCTCCACCGCCACGCGCCAGCTAGCACCCTGAAGATGCAGTGCCACGGTTCAGGCGCATCAACCCTGACATGTCAGTTCTTCCTTAAGCTAACCAGAGTGAGCACTGCTGCCTGCCAGCGTCGAGACACAAACACTGAGTGGTGGGCCCAGGGCCCTTGTGGAGCTGGGGGACGGCCCCCAAGTGCAGTCTGACCCTCGGACAGGCCCCTGTGGGAATCGGGGGCAGAGCAGAGGGCGTGAGGGCTGCTGCCTCTGGATCTCAGCCTACCCACGCCAGTGCCAAGGGGGCGGTGGGGCACTCACCATGGGCTTCTGGTGGGAGGGGCCCGGGATGGACACGCCACTGCTCGTGCTTGCTGCTTTCTTGGTCACCTGCACGTACACCTTCCCGTGGTCCTTGGAGACGAGGCAGTGGTAGAGGTCGTCATATCTGACCTCGAGGAAAATGGCCTCTCGGTCCACGTAGTCTCCGCTCTTCAGGAAGTACACGGCTTTGGAGGAGATGAGCACACAGTAGCTGTCGATGTTCTCCACAGCGATGAAGCTGTGCAGGGAGAGAGGAAGGAGGGCCTGACCTTCTGCACAGGGGCCGGCTGCCCGGAGTGGCGCCCGCAGGAAGTGGGTGGAGCTTGGCCTGAACCTGGACCCTCCCTCTCCACACCCTGGGCAGGGGCTTGACTGCTCTGCACCTCAGTTTCCTCATTTGTAAACTAGGAATCTAAGGACCCTGGCCTCAAGGCGGCGACAGGGCCACGTAGCTCCCTTCCATAACCACTTGGTGGACACTATCTAGAGATGACAACCATGGGTTCCACCAGCAGAAACCACCGCAGGTCCCACTACGGTCCCTGCAGGGTGCTTGTCAGTGCCTGCTGGAGATGGCTTATGGCTCAGGGAACTGCAGCAGTGCTGCGTTGGATAGGAAGGAGACGCAATGCTTTTAGCTGTCAGACTGGGGAGCAGCTGAGGGTCACTGCCAGCATGCAGGAGGCCACAGCAAGGACTGCAGACACGGCTGGGGTGACAAATGCTGATGGGGAAGAAGCAGAATCCCACACGCTCTCCCGGCTGCAAGAGCGAGGCTTCCTGTCACCCAGCCTCTGTCTGGCCCTCCAGGGACTCAGGTCTCAGGAGACCTCCACGTTCAAGAAGACCAAGTCAGGAAGCACTTTCCTGAGCACGATTGCAAACTCCATTTCCAAGACTTAGTCATTTCTTCATAGAGCTTTAGGGCCACTCAGGAGAAAACCTAATCCTTCAAAAGCCAACAGGAAAGGAGAAACCCACCTAATTTCTCTCCCACGGCTCTCGCAGATTGGAAGTGGAAATCTATGTGGCCAAACCCCTCTGCTCAGCCACTGAGTGAGGACTAGCGAGCCCTGGAGACGCCAGCGCCTGGCCTGGCAGCCTCTCCGCACCCTGTGCTGGCCTTTCACAGTGGGGCTGAACATCAAGAGACGGCGAGAGCGACGGACGATGGCAGGAATACTAAGAGCTGACGACAGGCTGGCTGTTGAGCACTGGTTTCCGAACTGCTTGCTCGGAGCAGAGGCTCCACCTGGCGCAGCTCAGGGTCAGCGGACGCAAGTCCCTCTGAGGGAGATGGAGGCCTGTCAGGCAGGAGGCAGCAGAAGCTGTGGTGGCCTGGTGCCTTTCCTGCTGGGCGCCTGCTCCCCTCCATGTGGGGAGAGCCCTTCCCAGAACACAGCCTCACTTTCCAAATTTGCTAACCTCCTCAGTCTGAGGATCCACAAATTCCAGCTTCCAGAAGCTTCCCCTTAATGCACTGCCAAACAGATTTGATCTTTCTGTTTCCTGAGCAAGTATCTTGACTCCTGGACTAAGCTCCAAGTCCCGTGAGGATGGGGTCCACATCTTACACCCCACGCCTCCCTGAGTGCCCACCACTGAGTTGGCCACACCAAGTCTCCACCTTGGTAGAGCTGTCATTTTAATACCGTTCCCATGACAAAAACTGGGTTTGGTTGTTCTATTCTAACTGGTTGGCAATGCCAAGAATGTAGACTTGTAAAGTCTTGATGCCAAAACTGGAAACACCCGGCAGCTTCCTGCGCCCAGGGGCTCAGCAGGCTTCCTTACAGCAGCATCAGGGACGTAGGCCGAATGCAATCTAAACTAGTGGGTCCAGAGGAAGGTGCAGGTCACGCAGAGGCAGAAGGATGGACAGAGAAGAGGTGTCCTGCCAAAGAGAGAGGCATCATGGCCCTGCTGGGACTCGTGGGGGGATCCGGCTGAAGACCCAGGTGCCCTCCATCACAGGTGGCCTCTGCAGGTGTGGGTGACGCAGTGAGGTGGAACAGACGTCCACCGAGGCTGGTTCAGCACAGGACAGCACACACCCACCCCATGTGGCCCGCCGTGGCTGGCATTTACCCTGGGCAGAAGTGGACACTTCCACAGGAAGTGCAGGCTTTAAGGCAGACTCCCTTCCAGACGTGGGCAGGTCTGCAGCAGGCCAGAGGGCACAATGAAGGAAACGTGGCTGGGCGGAGGGACGTCCACCAGCTGGGCACTCTGACCAGCTCATGGGCTTTCTTGGTGGTTGTTTTCTCATCTCTCCGATGGAGATGGCAGTGCCTGCCAGGTTCCTTCACAATTAGCGTGATGGTCACCGAAACGCGAGCAGAGCAGAGTACCTCTGCAAATCCTCCAGGATCTCAGTGCCAGTTGAGTGGCCCTGGAGCTGCTGCTCATGACCACACACTCTGGACATTCGCAGGAAGTGTTCCAGAGTCTTCCAATCCAAAGAAGATCGGGGCCGGGGTGCGACTGAGCTGCCCCCGGCACCCCATGACCCGTGCCAAGGCTGTGTTGTTGGCATTGCGGCTGACATTAACTTGGTGTTTTCACACAATCCGGAAACCACATCAAAGGCTCATTCCACAGCTCTGCACCAGGGCCCCTCGCGTGAGGAACATGGATCCCAAGCCTGTCACTCTGCGAGAGAGAGGCCCAGCAAAGGCAGCACCCTCCCAGCTCTTCCCTTCGCCAATCTACGTCTTCCTGTTCCCTCACAGCACAGGCCACGTGTGCTTCACGTGTCATGCTAACAGTGTGCCAGTGGCCACCACTGGACACGCCATGTGGCTCCTGGATGTGGATGAGTGACTGTGGGAAAGCTTGTGGGTGACACATGAGGAAAGCCAGCTCGGTCCCAGTGTCCTGCAGATGCACCTTCTGCCCTCTGAGGCTGGACAGCATAGCGCTGGGGTAGGCTTTCCTTCAGGTGCAAGGATCACAGGAGGCTCTGGATTCTGTCCACACAGCTCAGGCTGCTGTGCTACTGAATTCCTTCTATGAGGAATTTTTGGGGGGAGGATACGGGAATTGAACTAGAGGTGCTTTACTATTGACTTACATCCCCAGACCTTTTTATTTTTTTAAACAGGGTCTTGCAAATTTGCTGAAGCTGGTCTTGAGCTTGCGATCCTCCTGTTAGCCTCTCAAGTCACCGGGATTAAAAGCATGGACCGCTGTGCCTGTCAACTTCCTGTATAGTTTTTTAAACTTGGGTTATAAAGTTTTTTGTTTTGGGTTTTTTTTGAGAGAGAGAAGAAAAAGAGAATCAACTTTATTTTTTCATCTAGACTTTGCTCCTCCAACACTTAGTTGTGTATGTGGTGCTGGAGTTCAAGCCCAGGTCCTTGCGTATGCCCGGCAAGTGCTCCAACCACTGAGCCACTGCTCCAGCCCAAAAGGTTTTATTTTTAATGCTCCCTTAAGGAGGATGTAAAAAGTTTGTGTTATGGACCCTCAGAAAACAGCACTGCAAGGACACTACCAGGTCACAGGCAACTCCGGGTGCCAGACATGTTGCACCCAGCAGCAAAGGGTCCTCAGAACGTGGGACTTAATAGACTCAGCAAGCCACTAACTTCCATGCACATCTGGGTCCTCTGCCAGTACAAGTTTTCTTTCAGTGGCATCAAAGAAGGTCCTGTCCCCAAGTATCAATGTCACTGACAGATTATTTCCTGTTTAGAAAATGGAAGCTGGAGCTGGGGTGTGGCTCACTGTCTGGCTCGTTCAGCGCCCTGGGTTCCACCCTAGCAGCGCCAGAAAGGAAAGACAATGGAAGCTACGCGTTCCACTCCATCCATTCTTCAAAAGGACTAGGTTTTTGTGTGTCACCAAACGGCTTAAACTTATAATTAAATATTAGAATCAATATCATGGCCTATGCTAAAAAAAGTTCTGATTCTCCGTAACATTCACCAAAAAGAAGAGACAAGTTTACAAAAACACCATAAACAATGTGTTCACAAAGTGGATAAGAAAGGAGATTTTTACTTTTTTTTGTTTTTGCAGGCCTGGAGCGTGAACCCAGGTTTCCCACACACTAGATAAACACCCTACCACTGAGCTACAGCCCCAGCACCTTCACCCTGAGACAGGGTCTATCCAAGTGGCTCCAACTTGAGACCCTCCTGCCTTAGCCTCCCATGTAGCTGGGATGACGCGTGTGTGCCACCACGCCTGGCAAGACTTTCACCGTTGACTCGCTGGCTGGTAGGTTTAAAGGCCATTTTTATTTTGCTTTTTTAGGATAGTTTTCTGGTTTGAAAAACTTAGTTCACTTTCTGCATTACTGGTAACATAATCCCAGGATCACACTCCAGAAAGCGGCAGGTTAGAGCAGCTTTCTAGGTCGTGGGGCTGCTCACGAGCATGGTTTGAAAAGACAAGAGCTACACGTGTGCTCATAATCAGGTGTGTCCCCTTGTCTGCAGTGAAATACTAGAAACAAAATAGGTCTCCCCCATTTTTTTCCCTTTAAAATGACACTGAAGTTCCTGACTACAAATTAAGCATTAGTGAGGCTGGAGCTCAGTGGTTACAGCGCTTGCCTGGCACGCTCAAGGACCTGGGTTCCAACTCCGGCACCATGTACACAACTAAATGTTGGAGAAACGAAGGCCAGATGGAATAAATAAAAAAAAACTGATATTCTCTCTCTCTCTCTCTCTTTTAAATCAAGCATTAGCTAGAAAGCAAATTTAATTTACCACAAATTTACTTTAACATCATCTTAACAGAGGATCCTATGTTAAAACTGGAAAAAGAAAAAAAAAAGGATGGGGTGGGGTGGGGACAAGCGATGTGAGTTTGAAACACTATCAGAGAAACACCTGATCAACTTGAAACTGAAGTCTTCTCAGCCGGCTGGACCTTAAATCCTATGTCAGCAACTATCTTCCTAATCCTAATTAATTAAATGAAATGTAAAAACTAAAAGCAACATGATCTGGGAGAACAAAGTTGAAGCGGCCTGGGCCCCGGGGACCTGGGGTTTTCACTCCATCCGGAAGTAATTACACAATATTTTCCAGTGAAACAGTAAGTCTAACTGGAAAAAAATGTGGAAACATTTAGTTAGAACAGTAGAGCAAGGCATTAAAGACCCTTTTAAGGGGTTAACTCTGAAGGGAAATATGCAAATAATTAGGTCTTTAAACATGTTTTTAATTACAAGTCTAGGGTAGAAGTCTGAGGTATGACTCGGTGCCTGAGCTTCCCTGAAACCCTTCCTTGCAGAGTGACGACCACAAGGCTCACACAGACCAGGCTGCAACTGAAGGGGCTGTGGGGACACATCTGCCAAAGTCCCTGGTGACTTCTTCCTGGGCACCCAGGAAGACCATGCTCACGTGCCTGGTTTGACAACCACAGGCCAGATTTAGCCCATGACTTGGGCGGAGACACACGGTTTTCATCTTTAGAGTCAAAATGCATTCATGCCAATATCTGCTCCAAGTTCATGTGAAATCCAAGAGCTTCGTGAAATCCACGCCATGGATTTGATTTTGCTTCTAGCCTCCCGTTCCCTGGCACTCTCCACGTGCACCTCCTGGGAGCAAGCCTTCATGGGCTGCACTGCGCAATCTCACCCTTGTGCTTTCTGGCACATGCTGTTCTACTGCAAATGAAGTCTGCAAGGACCAGAGATGGCTGCAGCTGAACAGTGGTGTGGTGGGGAGGACATATAATAATTTATAATCTTACTTAACCTGCGACAAAAAAAAAAATCCCCAAATACTGAAAAGTTGACACGAGTTAATATACATCTAAACTGCAGATATCCAATTAAATTCACGCAGCGCCTGTGCTACGCCAGGCACTGTTCTAGGTGCTGAGAACTCTCCAGTGAATAGAACCGGCGGATTCAGAAGCTCAAAGTTTCGTCCATAAAATAGTGTAAATCCGCGAGCAGGAGGCAGAGACACAAGTCCTCCCTGGGGGGAACCGCAAGGGGACTCTAGGCATCAGGGCCATGAGCAGGCGGAGGCTGGGGAAAAACAGACTGAGCTGTGCCCAAGCCCACAGGACTATTTGGAATGAGGAAATGATCAAGGTCAAATGAAGTCACGAGGTGGGAGCCTTGACCCAGGGGCCCAGTGCCCTTATAAGAGTCCAGCAAGCTCCCTCTCAGCCATGTGAGGACAGTGAGAAGAAGTCTGTCTGCAGGCCACCAAGAGCCTCCACTGGGAACAGAACTGCCAGGCATGTTGATCCAGCCTTCCAGCCTCCAGCACTGTGGGATGTGGACTGCTGTTGTTCAAGCCACTCTGTCTATGGTACTTTGCTATGACACCCTGAGCAGGCTGACAGAAGGAATGTATCAGGGATGTTCCAATAGCACTAGCTGCGTGTGTGCGCGCACGCGCACGCCATCCCATCTAGCAAACAACAAATGAATTCTGAATTTGATTCCTCCCATCCTCAAATATAAAATGTGAGATGAGTTCCCCTGATCACTGTCCCCATCAGTGACACTGAAGACCACTCTGGGAGCTGCCTCCTCCATTGCTCCTCTACCAACCAAACACCACAGAGCTCAGGACCCTCCCCAGCCTGCTACACCTTCCAGAAGGCAAAGGAGCATCAGAGAATGGACCTAGCATTTGCTGCTCACCAGACAAAATGCTTCTCTGGGCGAGTGTTCTAACACCTGCTGTGGTTTGAATGTGAGGTGTCCCCCAAAAGCTCACGTGTGACAATTCGGGAAGGATGAGGTGAGATGACTGGGTTGTAAGAGCCTTAACCCAATCAGCGAGTTAACCCCTTCCAGGGATGAGCTGGCAGCTATGGCTGGCAGGGCATGGCTGGAGAGAGGGTCACTGGGGGCGTGCCTTTGGGTAGGTATCCTGTACCTGGCCTGGAGGTGCTCTCTGCTCCGCTTCCCCACGTGACACCCTGAGCTGCTTGCCTCTCTCGAGCCACACCTGCCGCCATGCTGTTCAGCCTTACCTCGAGCCCCGAAGAAAGGAGCTAGCCTTCCATGGACTGAGACCCGGAACCAGGAGCCCCTAAATAAACTTTTTTCCTCCTAAAATTGCTCTTCTATGGGTCCTTGGGTTATACTAATGAAACAGCTGACTAAAACACACCTCATCACGTAATCCAGCATTTCACACTCTAGAGGTCTGCAGAACACCCTGAAATAGCGATATATTTAGTTCTAGCACATCAGCTAGGAATAAAGTCACTAATGGAAAATGTGACAAGGTCCCACCCATGCATATGACCTTAAGAAAACATCTAACTACTATAAAAATAGTTTCTACTATTTTTTTATGATTTGTTTTGCTAGCATCCTACAGAAAACAATAGGAAATCAGAGTTTAAGAAAATTTTACCAATGGGGAAAAAAGCCCTTAAAATTGGCATGTCACCCCTTATTCTCTCTCTTGGAGCCGCCTGGACAGAGACAGCTATGTGTTCAGGGACAGCTTAAGTTGTGGCTGTGGAATGGAGCTGGAGAAGCACTCCTTCCGTGGAGGCCATTCAAGCGCACTCAAGTTCATACCCATAAACGTGGGTCAGGGAATCACGGGATCAGTTCCCGGCCTGCGCATCAGAGCGAGCTTGGGCCACGAGGAAATTTCTGACCCAAAGACAGAAGAGGCAACTTGGAGGACCAGTGTTTCCCGGGCTCCCACTTACAACTCATCTTGGATGTTGTCTGTGAGCTTGAAGAGCTGTTCCTGTCCTTCTGCCTGGCTCTCAGAATAGCGCGGAAGTAGTCCCTGGGGTCCTGTGCAGCAACGCGGTTTCCGAACCCTCTGCGCTTGGGTCCTGCGGGTGGGAAACGGACAGGAAGCAAAGCGGTTAAGAATTAACGTCAAAATGATCTCCCTCCCTCACCCAACACGAAGGTGCCAACTAACCAGTCACATTCAAGTCAATGAGCAGAATCAACTACTGTGAGCCCGCGAGCATGTGACAAGATAGCAGCCAGAGACTCCCAGTGGCAATTTGAACCTGTCCCGGAAGTTGATCCAGCTATGTGACCCTGGGTGAGCCCAGCCACAGGCCTAGAGGAGATCACATAGCAACACTGCCCATCAAGCCTGGGCTTGACAGCCTGGGCTATCCACCAGCAGCGGCTCTTGCTGGAGTCACTGCTATAGACCTCTGCAGGGCCATGCCCCGTTTTTCTAGGAATCTCTTTGGGAAGGCCATCATGGGCTTGCAATGGGTCAGAGTGAAGGCTACATGGGCTGTGGGTTTTACTGAGGACTTGCCACGCTTCTGGGCTTCTTCCAAGATGAGCTCAGGTGCCCGAGTAAAGGGTGAGGGTGCGGTGAGCATGCCAGGGAAGCAGGTTCCGGCCCCATCCCAGGCCACGGTGGGCTTCTGCGGCAACTCTAACTCCTGCCACATAGCCCTTGGGTGCCCAAAGGAATCTGCTTTGCTATGGCTTTCAGGGCCGGCTGCTGCCGTCCTTTTCCACAAGCCACAGACAGGGTAATTGATAAACACTTTCTGGTGTTTTCCTAGAAACAGGAGTCCGTATTTGTCTTGGAGAGGCTGTGCATACTTCAGATGACTGATAAGAGTGTACCGGGTCTGTCCTTGTACTCGCTGTACTTTTTATTATTTGTTCCTGAAACCCACTGAAGCAAAACATGCCTCTCTAGACAAACTCCAAGAGAGGACCAGGCTTCCACAGAATCAGCACTCCAGAACCAGTCCTAGCGGCAGAGGGCAGGCGGGCAAGTACAGTGCTCATGGGCAGATCCAGGAGGTAACTGGCCACAGGCCAGGCAGAAGGCTGGCTGCGCAGCTGGGTCATGCAAAGTGTTCCTGAGCCCTCCACGCTCAGCTCATCAGGCAGTCCCACAGCTGGTGACATGTGGCATGTGCTGGAAACCCAGAGACCCAGTGAGCGCTGGCCAAGGGTTCACCTGCAAGGAGGTGCAAGTCCCACTCACCGAGCTCTGCAGGGCGAGGTAAAGGGACTGCAAGGTGTCAGCGACCTGTGCCATGAGGGCAGAGCCAAGCCCATTTGTGTCACACACACACAAGTCCTCCAGCTGCACCTCCAGTTGCTCCCAAAATTGAGATCTGCCGGCAGCTGCAGGAGCCTTACAAGTGCTGTGCTGGGCCAGGCGACCACGGGCGGAGGCAGGACAGTGTCTTCCCGGGAGGCGGCTGCTCTCATCTCCCAGCCTGGTCACCTCACACACTGCCCCACAGGCTCAGGTAGCGTCTTTCCCCAGTTCAGTGCTCCTGCTCCCTCACCGTGAGCCTGGAAGAGGTCCACGGGCCCCTAGGGCAGAAGCCAAAGGGCAGTAATGCGAGGCTTCTCCCCATCCCTTCAGCACAAGGTCTGCCTCCAACTCCTCTTGCCACACACAGCCAGTACACAGGGAGACCTGCAGGCTACCCCAACGTCCCAGGTCCTGCAGCGTATGACAGAGATCTAACAGGTGACTCTGGATTTGAAAGGCAGCATTGCAACACGTCCACCCTACCCACCATGAGAATGGCCCTTTCCCAATCACAGCTGGAGCACGCGGGCACCTGCGCTCACTCAGATGAACGGTGTGGCTGGGGTGTGGCTCCCAGGTGGCATGGGGAGGAAGGACTTGGTCTCCTTCACTGCTGTCCTGCTTGCTGATAGAGGAGCAAGAGGATGAGTAAATGAAGGAACACATGTGCGGGCAGCGGAGAGTTCAAGGCCACTTGTGGAGCCTGGAAGAACAAGGAAATGTCAAACTCCAGTAGTGCGTGCTGTATTTGGTGGGGAAGGGCAACGGTTTTCCCTTACAAGCTTAAAAACATGGGACGGCCGGCAAAGGGGAGTGGACACACACGACAGGAGAGCTGGACTCAAGGGCTCCTTCCACCTCCGCTACTACCTTCGCTGTCGGTGCCTGAAAAATTAGTTCTTTTTCTCTAAAATCCACCTAAAATATCAACCTCCCAGGTCTGAGTTGGTAGGTCTGAGTGGGGGAGGGGAGGGTGGTGATTAAACTCACCCGGTGTCAGCAAATTTGGATCCAAATGTAATCAAACAGTTAAAAACCCCAATAATCGAGTGTTTTCCAGCCCTGTGAACTGGCAGTTGATACAGCGATGACCGTGAGTGAGAATCATGTTCTACAATTTCTCACCAAGTCAATACCTACTACAGAATCAAGCAACCCTTGGACTAATTCCACCCATGCTCCATGACTCAGGAGCACACTGACCGTGCCTAGGTCGCTTTCACACGCACTCCAGGAGCCGCAGCCTCTGGAGCAGAACCAGACTTGGGGACGGAATTCTTGACCCTCCTCAGCTCCAGCCCACTGTCACTGGCCTGGAGTGACAGTCAGTCCCCCGTTTGATCAACACACACCTGTGAACCCACCGTCGCCAGGACACAGACTCCACGCTGACTATGGTCTTCTGCACCCAGACTCAGTTCCTGCTCCCCGAGGCCGTCACGATTCTGCATGGTGTCTAGCAGTCCGTGGTTTTGTTTCCCACATAGTCTTTTTTTTTTTTTTTTCTTGTACTGGGGATTGAACCCAGGGGCGCTTTACCACTGAGCCACATCTCCTGCCCTTTTTATTTTTTATTTTGAGGCAGGGTCTTGCTAAGTTGCTTAGGGTCTTGCTGAGGCTGGCTTTGAACTTGTGATCCTCCTTGCCTCAACCTCCCCAGCTGCAGGGATTATAAGTGTGCACCATAGCACTTGGCTTCTTATGTAGTCTTATCAAATTTCAAACTATGCGGGGGCTAGAGCGTGGCTCAGCGGTTACAGCGCTTGCCTGGCATGCGCAAGCACGCGAATTCAAACTCCAGCACCACGTATACAACGAATTCTCAGAACGAAAGCCACGTGAAAAACTAAATAAAAATTGTTTCTTTCTCTGACTATCCCTCTCTCTCTGGCATACTCTGGTTAGAGTCCTTGGTTTTTAGTTGTCTGGGCGCTGTCGTGCTAAGGTTCAGCATCCATCCGCTCTGCCGGCTGCGTTCGTGCTGCCTGACTGGACGCTGTGACTCCCCTCCGTCCTGTGGCTGGCATGAGCAGTCTTCCCAGCTTTCCTACAAGTGATGCTGCGAATGTCCCCACACGTCTCTAGGTGGCAGCTGCTGTACCGCAGGGTAGAAAATCCACCCAACGAGATGTTTCAAATTCGTTCTTAAATAGCCAATCAATGCTGCACTCCCAGAGATGACACACTGAAGAGTCCCTCACCATCTACATCTGCCTAGGGTCACGCGGTCCAACACACTGCCACAGCCACACGTGGCTATCGAGCCCCTTGATGTGGAGAGCGTGACTAAAAACCCAGTTTAAACTTAATTTAAATTGCATCCTGGTGTCCAACCCTTTGCTGCTTGGATACACAATGGCATTTTATTTTTTATTTTTTTGTTTGAGTGAGAGGGACAGTGAGAGAGAGAAAGTCATTTTATTTAGCTTCTCATGTGGGCTTCGTTTCTGGCACTCCCTGTGTGTGTGGTGCTGGGGCTCAAACCTCAAACTCGCACCTGCCAGGCAAGCGCCGCGACTGCTGAGCCACCGCTCAGCCCCACAATGGCATCTGAACACTTTTGCATTGTTTCTTCCTTCCACCCTGAAGGACAGTGGTGTCCCAGGAAGAGAGCGGAGCAGCTGCGATCCTGTCCTGTCGCTGGCGCTCGTCTCCTCCGGCTCCCCACTCTGCTGTGCGTCCTGTTGCTGGCGCTGGTCTCCTCCGGCTCCCCACTCTGTCCCAGTCATGGCCTCCTTGCTCCTCTTGCTCTTGCCTTGTGACCACCTGCACTGTCACCATGGCAGCTCTGGTTCTATGTCCTTCTTCATTAGGGGACAGTCTCGACACACAAGACGGCTCGTGTGCTTGGTGTGCGGCACCCCTGCCTCCACAGCTCTGTCTGGCCACAGCTCTGTGGTGCATTTAATTGCTGCCAGCTGGGGCTGTCGGCCATTTAGGCCCTACGCTGCTGCGGTTTATGAATTTCACAGCGTACAGAAAGCAGCAGTCCTTCCAGTCAACCAGCTAATCCAAAATGTCAGCACCAAACGAACCCGAGCTCTGAATTTCAGGAAAGCGTCAGGGAGGCGGCGAGGCGGCAGGGAACCCCCAGGGAAGGGGCTGCTGATACGCAGGCTGAGCCGCGGCACATCCCCACCCTGCATCACCACATCTGGCCAGGGCCGTCTACCAGACACTGGAGGCCCCCACACAATGGAAACAATTGCTGTTGTCTTCTTTAAGCAACGCGAGATCTGAGCCAGGTGGCGCAGGAGGCCCACCTGGCTGCACTCACTGGTGCACCCTTCGCCTGGGGTCAGCAGTGGGCCAGCTGGTACTTGTCCCAAGCTGGTGGGGTCAGCGCCACAGTTCCGTCAGCTAGCCGCACAGCCGGAGAGCAGATAGCGCCTGCCACGCGATGCTCACAAGCAAGGCGTAAACGGGCAGCGTGCACCGGGCCGGGCCTGCGGCTTCCGAGAACAGTAGGCTGCCATCAGCTGATGGCTGCCGCCCTCCCGGGACTCCTGGTGCCTTCCTTCACATGGCGTCCCAGGCTTCTGTTCTGCCTAGGTATCTACACTATGCTCCCTGAGGCACAAATGAGGAGACAGAATAGGTCAACAGGACGCCTCCAACCCTGACTGCTGGTGATAACAGCTACGAGGCACCGGAGCTCTCGGCGGAGCGGCTCCAACACTTGCACTGCTCTGGAAGGAGCCAGCCTAGCTACAACGGCCCGTCTGCTGGTGCATGCCACTTGTACAACGACCTCCATGTCCTCAAGCCCAAGGAGCCATCATGGCCTGGGCCGCATCAACCCCGCCTGGCACCCCCTCCTGCCTGCTCCACACATCCACTCCAAGGCCCGAGTGGGACTCCTTACTGCACACTGCGATCAGAGGAGATTCTGTTAAAAGGACAAACACCTCAAATTCTGGCTCAGTTTCCATGAGAAATCCCTTTACGTAGTTGCAAGACAAACAGAAATTCACTATCTAGAACTGACTCACATAGAGTATCCAATCTGGTGGCTTAATGGTAACTACTGAGCTCTGGCTGTATTAGATCTTGAACCAAGACAACTGTACCAAGTATCTGCTGGATAATTTGGAATCTGGACATGTGAGAGAGTAGGTTGGGCAGGAAGAAACGACATCAATAGATGCTCTTAAATGAAATTAGTGACTGGGGATCCAAATTCAGGAAGCCAAAAAAGCCAGCCTGCCCAGAGCCCTGGGAACAGCTTGTGCTGTCTCTGTCCCCACCTCCACCCACTTGGCGAACACTCTCTGAGCTCTGTGCTACCTAGAGGCCAGCACCAGGTCTTGAGCAAGACAGGGATGAAGTAAGTTTCCAGGGAGCTTACTGGAGTTCCGGGAGGGGACGGACAGAAGCAGGCATGGGCAAGGCGGCAGGGGAGTGATAGGGCAGGGGTGGCGAGGGGATCGCTGGAGACAGGCTGCCAGTTTGGGTCCCCCATCAGACACTAATGGGTTGTTACGGAGTAAATAAGCCAACACGCGTGTACAGTGCCTTGAACAGTGCCTGCTACGCAGCCTGCTGCCCGCTGTCATGAGCACACCTGCAAAGGGTGCCCTGGGTGTCCAAGAGGGCTCTGGCCAAGCGTGGTGGCTGGGGCCAGGACAGGCAAGGGCAGCATTTCCTGCTGTGTTGTCCTTGGGAGGCTCAGGGCTTCTAGCTGAAGCTCTTTCCCTTCCCCTTTCACTTCTCCCTGGAGCTCTGAAGTCACAGGCAAGCACCACATGAAGCCCCACATCACACAGCTACCACTGAAGACGCAGGAGAGATGTAGCTTCACAGAACCGCAGGGATTCTGTCTCGATGGTTAGGGTTTTGGTAACTCGCCATTCAGCAGGAGGGCCATTTCCTGGGCTGGGCTTTCTCCCATCGGTGGGATTCACACTTGACTTGTTTATGGGGGTCAGGGCTTCCTATAATCTCACACATTTTGGGGACCCCACGACATTGCAACTCTGACAGCTGGTAGGACTAATGCCAACAGATACGCCTATTGGGATTTAAACTCTAAGACGAAAATACTCCAGACTTTTTTCCCCCTCCGTCAGCTGCCTCTGGCTGAGACTACCTATTGATTCAGCTGGGCGTGGAGGGCAAGGGTGGGGGAATGTGTTTTATAGAGAATTCCAGACAGAGTGGATGGGGTTCTAGTGCGAGTACTGCCAAAGAGCCTTGGTGTTCCTGAGATGCCATGACTTCCCCAGGCATTGAGCTGCTTGGTTTCTAAAAAATAGCAGACAACTTCTAAAGTGCCTCGCATCATAAACACGAGACACTTCACCAAGGTGAACCTCGTGTTCTAGTACGAGGAGTCTTCCAGCCATGTCCATTCCTTGCTGTCACCTCTAATGCCAATCCCACGATCCTTCACGTGGGCCAAAATACAATTTCTGGTAAACCTGGTTTTGTAGCTATTCGGTACAAATGCTAATAATAACAAGCTGATTAAACTAAGTCAACCAGATATTTTTGGATTAATTTCTGGCAAATGATGATGTAATTTCTTTCTCTAGTTTTTATATTATCCACCAAAGGTTGATCTTTTTTAAGCTAAGAGATGAAATTTCGGAGCAAGGTGGTACTGAGAACAACACCTCCTAGCCGAGGGACGCTGAAGAACTTAGCGGGCTGCTCTCAGCCTGTTTCCTCACCAGTGATGACAGTGCAGTGCCTACGTGGTGAGGCTGAAAGGAAGCGTGAGACGGGGTCAGCGCGGTGCCGGAAGAGGTAACTGCCCCCTCCTTCCTCGCTGTCTTCACAACTATGGGCCGGAACACAGAAATGCAGCACTGAAACTTTTACTTTGAGCACTATGGGGAACGAGATTCACAGAATGTCAGGGTGATACATTTTTTTTTTAAGACAGGTACAGTGAGAGAGATAGAAAGAGAATCAATTTTATTTAGTTTTTCAAGTGGCCTTTACTGTTCCAACACTTTGTTGTGTTCATGGTGCTGGGGTTTGAACCCGCATCCTCACGCATGCCAGGCAAGCGCTGTAACCACGGAGCCACTGCTTGCGCCCCAGGATGATTCTTTTTTCTTTCTTTCTTTCTTTTTTTTTTTTTTAAAGAGAGAGGGACACTGAGAAAGAGAGAGAGAGAATTTTATTTACTTTTTCATGTGGCCTTCATTGCTCCAACACTTCTCTGTATACGTGGTACTGGGGTCCAAATCCACGTCCTCGCGCATGTCAGGCAAGTGCCACAACCACTGAGCCACCACTCCAGCCCCCAGAGAGATTCTTCAGAAGCACGCTGAATGCTGGCGACGGGAGTATTTTTCTAGAACACCACTGCTCTGAGTGTCTTCTCACCTGACCCACCCCATCCGGGTCTTATTTCTTTATAAAACTTTCTTCAAAGGGCCAGAGTTAATCAACCTACTGGCTCAACAAACCATACCAGACACCAAATTCTTAGGCTTGGAATTCAGAAAGTTTTGGAATATTACCATTAATAAAATTCACCATAGCAGGGGTTTACAAAAACCCTTCAGTGGTAGAACGCATTCCCCACACACATTTTGTGAAATAACCTTACCACATTCAACCATTGCACAAGTCGATGCGGGAGGCTCTTCCCTCAGGGCCTCCCCCATGGCCAAAGATAAGCAGATATGGGGACTCTGCAGCCCAGAGGGCGCCTGGCTTTATGGTCTGTTTGCTCAGCCTCCGGGCTCCACACATCCCCTTCACCATCAGAGAGGGGGAAGGTGAGGTGGAGAAGTAGGCTGCAGCAGAACTGGGATGGGAGCTCATCCCTGTGCCCTGTTCTGGGCCTCCACAGGGTCTGTTTCAGGCCCAGCTGCTGGATCGGAAGCTGCAGAGCAGGAGGGAAGGGCCCTTTCCAGTACTGGCCTTTGCCAGAGCAGGGCTGGTGCTCCGAACCAAGCCAGAGGAAGATGCACTGGGTGCCCAGCACTGAGCACAGGGCTGCTCTGCTGCTTCTGGGGCCAGGGAGTGCAGCAGGGCAGGCTGTGGGCTGGTACTGAACCAGGGACCCCTGGGGCTCAGGAATGCTGATCATGCCCTCCTGGGGGACAGGGAAGTTACTGGCCTGGGTCACGCACTCCCCAGGGGCAACTGCTGAGCTGCGCCCTCTGCACTTTTCCAGGAAGAACAGTGGGATTTGGAATCCTGGCCACCACTCAGTGCGGCCAGCTGAACACCCTCTTGACACCATCACCTGAACAGCTCAGGGCCTCCTCGGAGGCTATTTACTAGAGGCTCTCCTTACTTCAGGACCAGCTTTCTGATTCTGTTGACAGAAAGGCATGAGACAGCCAACCTATGGCCTCCGTCCTCACGTGCCTTCTGGCTGCTGATGCTTTCTCAGCATTTTCCTCCAGTTTAACCCATGGCAGAGCTATTTCAGAAGCCACGGCTGCCTCCAGCCAGCGTGCTCCTCTAGAAACAAGACACTGCTCCCTCGCTTTGAACCTGAGCCCACCTGGCTCTCTCTGGCCCTTTACTCCAATGCCCTCAAAGGTGTCTTGGATCTTCAGGGAAAAGAAGGCCTTCTCTTCATTCTGGCTCTTGCCACAGTGCCGGGTACAAAGCCCTACCTAGCAGGACCAAGGCTGGTCCTGGGTGTCTAGGTGGGGACTGGGCTCAGTGGTCCTTTCTCTCTGGACAGGAAGGAAGACAAGCACAGCCGGTATCATAGTGACACCCTTGCTGCCTGTGCCCTGACGCTGCATCTGGTGATAAAATGGTCAAGCTGCCTTTTAAATAAGTGCTGCAGTGCTAACGCGAACCGGCCTGCCTGCCACAGTCCATCAACCCCTGGCGAATGGGTCTGTTTGGTCTGGATGGCAAACAGCATTCCACACTACCGGGTTTTTCCTCCCAGACCCCCTGCGGCCCCATCACCCCCAAACCTTTTTAAAAATTACAATCTGTTCTGCTGTCTCGAGTTACATTCTGTAAATAATAAGCAACACTGATGAAATGCAAAAAGCTGAAAATTTGTAAAGCAGAAGCATCGGCAATGTGTCCACATCTGTGTCACATTAAACTCGTCCTCAACAGGTCTGCTGATTCCTATTCACTCAGCACACACGAGTGACGTGGGCCAGAAGGGCTCTTGTGCTGCATGCCTCAGTGGGGCTAAGGGTCACCAGGTGCAGGCAAGGAGGGGCCAGAGCTGGCTCTGGGAGGTGACCATGTCCAGTCCACCCTACAGATGACACTCAGCTGTCCAGCCTTCCTGTTTTGGTTTGCGTGCACTGCAAACTGGTAGGTCACTGCTGTGGCCAGGTCATGAGAGAACGACACTCAGAGCCTTCTCCACAGTCCTGTTGCTGAAGCTGTAGTGGCTAAGCTGAATGGCAGGTTTTAGTGACAAAATGTCTCTTTGAAAGAGCTGGCTCCCCATACATCAAAATGACTACAAAATGAAAATAGGATCAAAGGAAACCAATTACAGTTCATTTGGCAAAATGCTTAGAGGCTACTGAGGATGACAGTTGCTAGGCCAGGCCAAATGTGAACCTCCTTATTTATCCTAAGCACTTCACATTCAGACACAGACAGACACACACACGCACGCATGCACGTGCACTTGTATCCCCGTTTAAGAAAAACAAGCAGAGCATGAGAGAAAAAGTGGCTTGTTTTAAATCTGTGGCACCACGTGGATCCTTGAGTACCTATAAGGCTGCTTGTTGGCAAAAATCAGATTCAGACTCAGTGAGGAGGCACGTGGAGCCTCTGGGGACAGTCACGGAAAGGCTGAGCGCATCAACACATGCCCACCTCCACCAGCTCTCCCATCTGTTCTCCCCACTGGCCTCAGGTGGAAGACACCAGACCAGGTCTCCTGGCCTCTGAGTATGCAGCAGGTCTATTATTAAATTGGTCCACTGCCATTTAGGTGACAAATGGCAACGCTGACTGCCATTGTGGGCCTTGCTGATTCTCTTGGACTTAGTAAGCTGAGTAGCATGGCTATGGAGAAGAATCTCTTTAACGGATGCTTCAAGTGCACACTGTGTGGGGCACTCTGAAGTCCCGGAGAAACACCGAAGAAGGGAATACCAAGAAGCTTACTAGGTCTACACCCTGGGTGTGACTGCAGAGGAGGCCTAGATTGCATCTTAGCGATCAGAGCGCACTGAGGCCCGGGGGCCAGATGAGCGTCCTAGGAAGCCTCCAGGCCCAGCAAGACCTGTGCGATAGGATGACGCGGCATGGGCACTGATCCGCCAGGCCTTCCAACAGGAGCAGGCGGTGACGAAGCCCAAGGGAAAGGAGGAAACAGCAAGAGAAGAGCAGGGCAACAGGTCACACCACATGCAATCCAAACACATCTGCTGAGCGGCAGGCAGCTGGCCGCAGAGGTGCTGCCTTCTGTCCTTTCCAGAAGATCTGGTGCAGACTCTGAAGTGACAGACCAGGGATCACCAAGCAATTAAGCTAAACTTTATGTCTACAAGAAAGACAGGTGGTTACAGGGAAGAGAAACGGAAGAAATGACAACTGCTGGAAGGGCCAAACACGAGTAAATGCACTAAAAGGAAAACTGACCTTGCGGGCTTTTAAAAGCACGAGACGAAGAGTACGCAAAGTAATTCACAAAAGGAGGCGCAGAAAATGAACACACGATTTAAGACTCCTAGTTACCAACCAAATGCAAGCACTAACACCGAGAGCTTACTTTCTTAGACTGCCCAACACAAATGATGTCAGGCTCCTACTGGAGTGTAGGGCACAGCAGTTACTTCATTATTATTACTGGTACTGGGAATTTAACCCAGAGGTGCTTAACCACTGAGATATCATCCCCATCCCCCGCCTTTTAAAAAAATTTTGAAACAGGGCCTTGCTAAGTTGCTGAGGCTGGCTTTGAACTTGCAATCCCAGCCTCCCAAGCCATTGGGATCACTGATGTGCGCCACCACACGTGGTTTACTTCATCAAATTCTTGACTACCTCTCTGAATGAAGGAAGAAGGCTGGGGAAATGGATCGTCTCAAGTCCCATGGGTGATGCTGGAATGGCTTCAGCTTCCTAGAGGGCATTTTATAATGTGCTCTACCCAGAACACCCGCATGCCTTCAAATCCAGCCATCTTAGTTGGAGAAATTTATTCTAAGGGGAGAATTATGCAAGTATGAAAAGACATCTATAAAAATACACTTAATAGCAGCAAAAAAATTGGAAATATCCATCAATAGGGGGACTCAGGTAAGTATTTAGGACGTATTTACAATTTAATATCATGCAAATGTTAAAAAGGAGTTACTTTTGGAATGGGAAGATGTTCTAGAGTCGTCTCTGTGCTTGGGGGTAAAGTTCAGTGGTACAGCATGGGCTTAGCATGCTTGAAGCCTGCATTCAAAACCCAGCACTGGAAAAAAAGCACTCCCATTCACATAAAAATCACACACACACTCTGGCTTTTCCTGCTGTCTTGTGGCAGGGTCTCACTATGTTGCCCAGGTGGTCTACGGCTCCTGGACTCAAGTTATCCTCCTGCCTCAGTCTCCCAAGCAGGCCTGTGTGCAGCACTGTATTTGTGTGAGCGCGCACACACGGGGAGACAAGGGGGCGGGTTACCATTACCAACTTAGAGCTCCTTGTTTTCTTGAAGAAAACTGGGAATAGAGTAGCTATCTCTGTGGCTTGCTGTAAGGATAAGAATTCGAGCAAGGTTTTTGTAGCAATGCCCAAACACTAATTGCTCATGCATTGCAGTTCATATTTGTATACAGTTTTTAAAAATTTAAACAATAAAGCTGTCAAAAACACCCCCGACGCCACAGGAAGCAGGCAGGCACAGGCATGGGCTCCAGCAGCATACACGGTATGCCTCATGGCTGCGCACGGTCGAGGAAGGTACTGTGCACATGGCGGGGCTCAGTCGGGAGTGGCTTGCTGGGGAAGCAGGTGCAGCCAGGAATCTGTCCACCTCCTCTCATGCTTAACAAGGGACAAGGAACCTCTGCTTCTGCCTCTCTCCCCACTGAGGGTTTCTGTCTCCTTCTGGTCACTGATGCAGAAGGCAGACAGTGAGGACAAGCATGCGGCTGTTCAAGGACCAAGGGGAAGGCCAAGCAGAGATCTCCCAAGAGGAGGGACCACAAAGCCACCATGCACAGCCCTGCCCTGTCTTGGATGTGGGCACAGGGGACCCTGAGGGTCCTTGTAGGACTCCTTCCCACCTGACTGACTTCCTTCTGAGCACCATCCTGGCTTTCGGCCCTGAGGGGTAGGAGAGGGGCTTCTCCTGCTTGTGGTAGGCAGCGAGCGCAGAGCAGCAGTCTCTGCTGAAGAGCGGGAGGTGCTGCCAGGGCCTCCAGGCACCCTGGCACTCCCCACATCGGGCAGATGCAAACCGTAAATGGGTGCGGTAAGGATGGGAAGAGCAAAAGCACTGCCTCGCAGCTCGCCCGACTCCCTCTGCTCACGCAGCTCGCCCGACATCTGGAGCTGCTTTTGAGGCTCTCCAGCTGCAGAGCCACGGGACCGAGGGGCTTCCAGGCTGTCCCTTCTGATTCTCATCAGGGTGAAGTACAACCTAGAAGACAAGCTGGTGTAGAGACCAAATCAACTCTGCTTTGAAACCTTCTCCTTTCCTAGCACCCCGCCCCCTTCAAAGCAGAATCAATGATCCAGATGGTAGGGGGTCCAAAATGAAAGGGAGGGACTTGGGTCATCTCAGACGCATTTTTATGCCTTCATAAAGATCAGACGTACCCCCAGGCCACAGCTGACACCAACCTTCAGAGCACCTGTCCTGCTAAGAAACAAAAACCAACAGGACTGAATCAATCTGAACCAGTGGCCCAGGGGTTGGGCTCTGTGGGTCTGGAAAAAGCTTATGTGTTAAGAATTCGTTGG
>PVKS010026277.1:0-28836 GCA_004027875.1 Aplodontia rufa | reverse complement strand
TGGGCTCGGGGTGCTCCAGGCAGCTGTTTTTCCAGATCTCATGGTGAGCGATTTTCTAGATTTTTTTCTTTGTTAAAGAGAGAGGGACAGTGAGAGAGAGAGAGAATGAATCAATTTTTATTGAGTTTTTCACATGGCTTTCATTGCTCTGACACTTAGTTGTGTACGTGGGTGCTGGGGTTTGAACCTGTGTACTTGCACATGCCAGGCAAGTGCTGTAACCGCTGAGCCATTGCTCCAGCCCCGATTTTCTAGATTTTTGGATGTTTTATTTTCCAGAGGGCTGGGCAGAATGTTTCCTATAGCTTAGGGTGGAGAATTTTCTGGAACCATGCATAGTTTTCCCAGACCCTGGAATAGACTTTTCCAGAGCTGGAATTGGGTTTTGTGGAGATTGAAATGGGTTCCTGCCCCCCACCCAAATTGTGGGTATAGACTTTTCCAAAGGTAGGCCAGGTGAATTTTCAAGATGCAGGCCCATGTGTCCGTCCAAGTCAGAGAAGGGCGTCTCCGTCAGAGGCCACTGTGTCAGTGCCCGGCCGCTCTGTGCCTCAGGGTCTCCGTTCACGGTGGCACCTCACTCACCCCTCTTTCCTTGGCTGCAACTCCCAGCAGGAGACCCACAGATCCCATCAGTGCACCAGCCCATAAACCAACCAAGAGAGATGATCAGGCTTTCATGGTCAGAGGAGAAACCTGTGGAGTCTGGAATCCAGTTACCCGCCTTGCCTGTGTGTGCAAAGCACTCCGGGCTTCCGTGTCAGCTGCTGTGACTCTCCTGCCATTGTCACACTGGTACCTTCTTGGTGACTTGCTCACGTGCCCTAAGTAAGCAGTAGAGAGTAGACCTAGGTGCTGTGACATATAAGGCTTCGCCGGAAGCACGCCTGACCCTTGGGCACACCGCCTTCCCCAGCCTCTGACCCGGGGCAGTGGTCCAGGCCTGTGAGTGGCTCTCTCCAGCACCAAACCTTGGAGCTGGATCCTTCCAACAAATGCAGTGGGATGAGAGCTGGCCAGTTGGGGGTGGGCACCGCTTAACGGGGACCCTGGGCAGCCCTTCCTTCCCCCTCTGACACTGACATTTCACATTGTAAAAGCGAGGGCTAAAAGAGGTGGCATTACCAATGTCCATGTCAGCTCTGACACGCAGACATCCTCTTGGCCCTCAGGAGGCTGCCCAAAGCCGGTGCTTTGAGCAGGGAGAGCAGGGTTGATCATCCGGGTTTGTAACGACCTCCAGAGAAATCCCACTGTCTCCAGGACAGGTCCCTGGAGACATATGTGCAAAGCTTGAAGGGAAATGGAGAGAAACCAGCGTTTTCTGTGAAGTCTAATTCACACTTCACTGAATGCATTTAGGGCTTGGGCTGTGGATTTCCTTGGTGTGGAATATTAGGTTATTAAGGGTGAAATCCATATGATTGACACAGTGATTATACAAATTAACGTTTTGATGAAATTATATCATTTCAACCTCTTTATTATATTTTTAAAAATCATTGCAACCAGAGTTTAGGCTCAGTAATCTGAATATGGGAGGGAAATTCAAATGAGAACAGAGAAGGGCAGGCTTCCCTTGCTCTGAGATGGGCTCTGTGCCCAGCAGAGATGAGCACACGAGCTGAGCCTGCCCCTAAAGACGCCCTGGGAGGAAGCCTGCGGGGCCTCTGTGATTTCCCAGCTCATCCAAACTCCAAGCCCTTAAACTCTGAATTGCTCAAAAAAATTGAAATGTATCTAACCACCGTCAAAGATTTCTGCCTAAAATGAGGCATTTTAATTGGCGATAAATAGAAGTGATTTGTTATTGCTTATTGTATTTGAATCACCTGGATGAACACTCCCTGGGTAGGCTGTGGGCACGGGAGTTTCCCTCCTGTGCCAGTGAACATGTGCCACCCATAACCAAGTAGATCAGGTGGTGAAAGATGCCCTGGAGTCCATCCCAACTGCACTGGACTGGGCTAGGAGTGCCCCCAGGTGTCTGGCAGAAGCAAGAAAATATATGGAAATTAATTAATCAGAAGCCTGACTCCCAGGCTGGAGTGGTGGCCCAGCGGTTACGGCGCTTGCCTGGCATGCACAAGGACGCAGGTTCAAACCCCAGCACCATGTACACAACGAAGTCTCAGAGCAACGAAAGCCACGTGAAAAACTAAATAAAATTGCTTCTCTCTTTCTCTGTCACTGTCCTCCTCGCTCTTAAAAATAATTAAAAAAAAAAAAAAAAGCCTGATTCGAGTGGGAGAGAGGCCGAGATTCACCTGCTGGGCACGCGGTGTCCTCTGGCGCCCTCCCCGGCCTCTGCGCCTTCCAGTGCTTCCACGGGGAGTGCGAGCCTCGGGATCACCACACATTTGGTATTTGATTTGTGTGCTCTGGCAACGTTCAGATGTGCGAATTCAGCCGGGGAGGGGTGAAGACGATCACTCACTTTTCAATCGATATTTAATTCCTTAGTTACAGATCTCAGACCCCCCAGCTCTGGCTTTAACTTCTACTCTCAAATTATGGATCTTGATATTTTATTTATGAACTTAGTAATTTCTATATAAAAGCAAGATCACATTTACCTCTTAATTGATTCATATTCAATTATCCCGTAAATTTGACAGATTAAATTCCTATAAACTTTTAACACCATTCAAACATTTAATTAAGCAAATTCCTTTAGATACTTCGAACGACAATTACAAATTTAATTTATCCGAATCAAACCCTTCAAACACCTGACAAGGGAGACTTTTCAAATATAACGAACGAATTATTCCTAAGTACTTAAGCAACTTCGGCAGATCTAATCAGACATAAAATTAGGTGCTCGGATTTTATTTTAAACATCATAAAAAGCAAGGTGAAAAAATATATAAAACAATGATTATAAAATTTCTTACTACAACTGTAAATACAACTTACGTAAAAGTGTCAGTATTATGGGTTCATTTCTTTAACCTCTTGTTAGGGTAAAAGAAATATGTGGGGGCTGGAGCGGTGGCTCAGCGGTTTCGGCGCTTGCCTGGCAAGCACGAGGACCCGGGTTCAAACCCCAGCACCACGTACACAACTGAGTGTTGGAGCAACTAAGGCCATGTGAAAAACTAAATAAAGTTGTTTCTCTCTTTCTCTGTCTCTCTCACTGTCGCTCTCTCTTTAAAAAAAAAAAAAAAAAGAAATATGTGTTCCTGGGCCTCTCCATTCCTCTTCTCTGTCCTGGGCCTCCCAGGCCTCACACATGATAGTGAACACTCTGCCACCAAGACCCCTCCCCAGACCCTTGGAGCTGCATTTCTCACCCGAGATCAAAAATGCTACTATCTTATATTAAGGTTAAGGACAATTGGTAGAAAACTCAGGTCCAAGCCATCATGACATGCGTGAGGGTGATTTTATTTGGTTAAATTCTTTTTTTTTTTTTTTGATGCCAGGAATTGAACCCAGAGGTGCTTAACCACTGAGCCACATCCCCAGCCCTTTTAATTTTGAGACAGGGTCTCCCTAAGTTGCTTAGGGCTTTGCTAAGTTGCTGAGGTTGGCCTCGAATTTGCAATCCTCCTGCCTCAGCCTCCAGAGCTGCTGGGATTACAGGCATGCACTAACTGTGCTGGTTATCTGCTTGAATTCTGAAAACCGGTTCACGGAAGACCAGTTCAAGATGCTTAAACCAACAGAAGCCCAAAGTCGGGTGGGCTTTCGAGTGGTGTGATGCATTGGTCTCCACCTTCTGGTGAGTGCCTGTGGGCCATGGCACCGATACCTTCTAGACTCTTACCTTTGGGCTGGGATTTAACCAACAGTGTGTGCTTCAATTTCTTGGACCATTGGCCTTTTTCTGGAAATAACCAGTCTCTTAAAGGAGGGAGATTCCATGCCCCTGGGTTTCGCTTTCTTCCTGTAGAATGACCCAATTGTGTAATTTCTTTCTTTTTTCTTAAGTTTTTTTTTTTTAAGAGGGAAGGACAGAGAGAGAGAGAGAGAGAGAGAGAGAATCAATTTTTATTGAGTTTTTCACATGGCTTTCGTTGCTCTGACACTTAGTTGTGTACGTGGTGCTGGGGTTTGAACCCGTGTAGTCGCGCATGCCCGGGAAGCACCATAACCGCCGAGCCACCGCTCCCGCCCCAATTGTGTAATTTCTTACCTTAAAACCTAGTGTGCTCAAGTCTCTTGCTGTTCCTCTCTGTAAGGTAGTCATCTTTGTTCTTCATTTGTAGGAGTTATTTTAATGTTCGGGCAGTGAGTTCTTTGCCAGATTTATCTGCTGCAAACACCTTCTTCCAACTGTCGCTCAGTGCAGATGGGGTCTGGCTCCGTCCTCCGAGCTCCTACCCTGGAAGGCGTTCTCCAGACCCGCTCTCCAGTGTCTGATAGGCGTGGCAAACTCGATAAGATAAAGATGGACCGTCCAGTATGGGTTCTCCATCGCCCCCTTCTCTCCTGAAACTGCGCAGCTCAGAAGTCGGCTCCCTTACTCTGTTTGTATGAGTGTAGCTCGTGTGTTTTCATGGTTGCGTCTTATTTCTCTGCAATGTCTGTGCTACGTCCTCCTCTTGCTGTATTGGGGATCGAACCCAGGCACTTGCACAAACTGGGCAAGCTCTCTCACCACTGATCAATATCCCGAGCCCTTTTCCTTTCTTTTCTCTTTTCTTTTTGAGGTACTGGGATTGAACTCAGGGGCTCTTTACCACTAGCTACACCCCCAGCCCTTTCTTGTTTTTATTTTGTGAGAGGGCCTCACTAAGTTGCTGAGGCTGACCTCAAACTTGTGATCCTCCTGCCCCAGCCTCCTGAGCCACTGGGATTATAGGTATGATCGTAGTGAGGGAGCTGCCCTCTTATGTACGAAACCCCGACCCAGAAGCAGGTCATCTCTCTCTCTCTCTCTCTCTCTCTTCTTTAGTTAACACATAATAATTGTATAAATTTATGGGATCCAATGTGAAGTTTTGATATGTGTATACCTTGTAATGACCAACTCAGGACAATTAGCATATCTGTCACCTCGTACGTTCACTGTTTCTTTGTGGCGAAACATTTAAAATTGTCTCTGCTCGCTGTTGTGCAGTGCATATTTAGGTTGCTCCATTTTTCAGGTATTATTAACAGTGTTTCTGTACTCTAAAAATATTCTTATATATTTTTATGACACACATGCATAGATTTGTTTGAAGTTTATATCCGGGATTATAATTACTGGTCACAGAAAGTTTTTAACTTTCCTGGAAAAAGCTATACTCTTTTCCAAAGTCGTTGTAACACCGTTGGTTTTTTTTTTTCCTTGAGTCTACATTGACCAGTTATATTTTTCTGGAGATTTCTCCATTTCATCTAAAATTTTAAATACACTGGCAGAAAGTTTTTCATCATGTTCCTCTTTTTCTTGCTTTAGTGCTTGGTCCTGCTTAACCCAGGGTCTTCATGCTGGGCAACTGGTCTACCACTGAGCCACACCTCCAACTCATTTTTTTTTTTTTTTTTTTTTTTAGAAAGAGGGACAGTGAGAGAGACAGAGAAAGAGAGAAACAACTTTATTTAGTTTTTCACATGGCCTTCGTTGCTCCAACACTTAGTTGTGTATGTGGTGCTGGGGCTTAGAACCCGGGTCCTCGTGCTTGCCAGGCAAGCGCCGAAACCCCTGAGCCACCGCTCCAGCCCCCAACTCATTTTTTTTTGACACCTGCAGCATTGGTGGTGTTACTTTTGATACTGTTTGTTTATTATTCTTGACGAGTGTCCTCAGGTCAGAAATGGCTTCTATGTATATTTTTCTTTCTACTTGCCCCAACTATTTCTTACTGTCTCAGTAGTACTTCATTTCTTTGAAGATTTTAATCTGGGTGTAGTGGTGCATATCCATAATCCCACTCAGGAGGTTGAGGCAGGAGGATTACAAGTTGGAGGCCAGCCTCAGCAATTTAGTGAAACTCTGTGTCAAAATAAAAGATTAAAGGGCTGGGGATGTGTCTTAGTGGTACATTGCTCTTGGGTTCAATCCACAAGATGCCACCCCACAAAGAAAGTTTTTAAATTTTGCCAAGCATCTTTCTTTTTTCTTTTTCTTTTAAAGACAGAGGGACTGTGAGAAAGAGAGAGAGAGAGAGAGAGAGAATCAATTTTATTTTAGTTTTTCACATGACTTTCATTGCTCTGAGGCATCGTTGTGTACGTGGTGCTGGGGTTTGAACTTGTGTACTTGCGTATGCCGGGCAAGTGCCGAAACCGCTGAGCCACTGCTCCAGCCCCAGCACCTTTGTTTTCAATAGGAGGGATGGTCAAGACCCAAGCCTTATTTCTGGAAGTCTGTAGTCATTCAAACTGCTCTTTCCCTCATATCTGGCAGGCAGTGCAGCCACTAAAGCAGCCCAGCCACACCCGCTGCTCTCTCGCCGTCGTTCTGGAATACCATATTTTCAAGTGCTGCCTTGACCCAGTTTTGAGATCCTAGCTAAAAACTCAATCGCCTTCTGTGAGCACTTTGCTAAGTCCACACCCCAACCACCTTCTGCGCTGGACTCTGACACTCCTGGGTTATAAGACACCCAACTCCCAGAGACCCTCATGCCAAACAGTGAGGGGCGACCCCTTTCTTGGGCCTTTGGGAATCACTCACCACTCCCAGTCCACAGAGCCCCCAAAACCTAGCTAAGCCCACCCTGTGGCCATGCATGAGCCTGCCGCTCCGCTCCAGCTGGCTGTCACCCTTTCCCTGGGTACGGTTGCCCGGCCCTGCATGGCCCCCTTCTCTCATTTGGAGCTGTAAACGATGACATTTGGTTGTAAATGATGACGTTCTTTAAACTCTTTGGAGGTCACTGCATTGGGCCTGGCATCATCAGAACCTAATATTAAAACAATAAGGCCCTTGCTGACTTTGTTGGTCATCTCTAGCCTGAAGTCTGCAAAGAGCCCCCGATTCTCTCCTCACCCCTTCCAGCCTGCAAAGCAAATCCTGTCGTTTCCCTTCCCATGTGAGATACTCTTATCACTGAAATCACACTCAAAACCAATCTCCTTCTTGCATGTGGCTTTCCCCGACTGATTGCTTTCTTTTTCTTTCTTTTTTTTTTAAGAGAGAGAGAGATACAGGGCGAGAGAGTGAGAGAAGGTGGGAAAGAGAGAATCAACTTTATTTTCTCATCAGGCCTTTTCCTCCAATGCTTCATTGTGTACGTGGTGCTGGGGTTCAAACCCAGGTCCTTGTGCATGCCAGGCAAGCGCTGTAACTGCTGAGCCTCCGCTCCAGCCCCATCCCATCCACTATTCCGCCGCGGTTCGGCCTCAGGTTCTTTGTTCTTAGACTCTCCGGCACTCAGGGCTGGGGTGCAGCCCAGTGACAGAGCCTTGCCCAGCGTGTGGGAGGCCCGGGGCTCCCTCCTCACGCTGAAGGGGAAGGAGAAGAATCAACGTGGCCCACAGCAGTCACTCGTAAATCCTTGATACGCGTGTCCTGAGTTATCCCGCAACCTACTGCAGGTACCTCAAACAGAGTGCTTCATTCAGGAAACTGGTCACAAAATTGCTGGAAGGCCAGAGGGATAAAAAGGATGTGTAGTGTCCCATTGAGCTGACTCCACAATCAGGGCTGCTGGACTATTGTCATTGTCATTGACCAGGAGGAAGGAGCTGGACTCCCTGGGATGCTGCTTCTGGAAGCTGAATGTGTGTTACCTCCTTCCTGTCACCTGTCTTGCCTGGATACCTCCCATTGGCAGGACCCAACTACAGCGGTGTCCGGGAAAAGCGATTTTTAAATTTCTAGCCCTAGTGGCTTCCGGAATCACAAGGAAGTGCTGGGATGGGGAATGGGTGTTTGGCACAGTAAGGGAGGACTTTAAATGGCCATGACTGCAAACCTCATGGGACTTTGGGCCTGGTTCCCCTCGTCCACACCTGTGGTCCCTGAAGAGGCTTGGTGAGGGCCCTTGGTTCTGCGCATCCAGGAAACGCTGGTGCGTTCCTCATTGCTGCTGTTTGCAGGTGATCCAGGTGCCACCTTCGAAACCCTTGAGCCTTTCTGGGATCAGCAGCAGTGGGGAGTCACCCTCCTCTGCCCCTGGAGGGAGCATGCATTGCTCCGTTGCTGTACCTAGAACCTCAGCAAAGCGCTTGTGTAAATGAAGTGGGGCAGGTCTAGGTCTCTAACCTCTGCCCCCTGAGCTCGAATCCAGCCCGTGATGGCTTCGGAACAGATTCCACAGCAACTATTCCCTGCTCCTGTCTGCCCACCCCCACCCCATCCAACTGCCTCCTCTTGGAGAGGCCACAAGTGAAGATTATTGCAGAGTCATCTGACCCAGGGGCGCAGACCCCTCCAGAGCTGGAGCGTCTTGGTACTCCCGGTCCCTGCTGGCCAAGCCACCTGTGTGACTCTGGAAAATCACTTCCTTCCTCTGTAAAACCCATGGCTGGATAAGAGGATTCTAAAGGCACTGCCAGGTCTGCCATCCCAAGGATATGAATCGATTCTCTAGACAGCAATTGATTGTAAGAGCTGGGCTGATTCTCTGGACAATGATTGATTCTCTTGACATCTAAGCAGCTGCTAGATTGCCTTACCTTTAGTCCTTTTGGTTAGTATTACTGTGGCATCATGAAGAAAATCCAGGGTCCTTGTCTACCATCATTTTTCATCTTGTATGTTTTCCCGAGAGAGTGTATCACAAGTGTGTGCGACAAATGAGAAGTCAAAACACCTCCGGGCGATGAGCTACGCGAATGCCACATGTCCCGCTGCAGGGCTGTACTGTCCTGGATTCCTTGCCAGGGCTCTCCATCTCCTCTAAGGCCCAGTAAGCATGGTTCATCCCTGCAGCTGGCTGATTGGAGAGTCACTACGCACCAGGCGACACAACAGCCCTATGATGGCACTGTTAACTGGAAAAGGGCTCTGTCAGTCTTCAGAAATCTGACTCAGGGACAGGCCAATGTTCCTACCTGCTGGGGGACAGTGAAAGGAGGGAGAGACACGGTGGTGGGGGCATCAGGCCCGGATCCTAGATGGTGGCTACAAGGCGGTAACTGCTGGGAGAGAGGTGCAAGACGGTGGGAAGGAGGGGGAGCTGGGGCAGGGAGAGGGACGTGGGCCCGGGGCAAGGGGGTTTCAGATGAAGTTTTCTGCTCAGTGCTGGGAGTAATAATGAATCTCTCAATCTCTCTCTCTCTCTCTCTCTGTGTAGGAGAGAGATATCTTTTCACAGCAGCATGACTTTCAAAACAAAAGTTGCATACACAAAATACCCAAGATGACATCGGTGTTACATGGAAGGGAAGAGATGCTCCTTGCTGCTTGCCAGGAAAACCTCATAGCTTCTCCTCCTGAGTCTGACTCCTGATTTTCCCTGTCTCTGAGTGCACTTCCCTGTGTCCTCCACTGTCGCTAAGGGTCTTACTCGCTGGACCCTTCTGTCGCCAGTTCCTGCAGTAACTGATCTCCTCCCAGATCTTTCTCAAATGCAAACGTAACCCCTATGTCCCTCCATGGTTCTTTGGCATTTCTTTCAAACCCTTTGGAATTTATTCCTGCTCATTCTTTCAGTTTGACTTCAAACTCCGCTTCCTTTCCAGCCCCCACCCCACCCCAATGTCTAGTTTCCTGCCAAGTACCCCAGGTGCGCAGGACAGTGTCCTTGTGCAAGTGCCCCAGGGCACAGGCCGTTCGTTCCCTCCCCCTAGAATCGCTTCCCCATCTTTGATCACCGGCAGGGTGAGTAGGGACCTCTCTTCTGGGTCCCCACAGTCCCCGTGCCTGCTCTTTTAGTCCGCAACCGCTGCCGTGCGGTTTTCTGCCATACTGTGTGCGTGCTCAGATGGAGGCGGGCAGGGATGGAGGAGCGTGCCTCTCTGTGCAGAACCGAGCGAGGCAACTCAATGGTGGTCGTGTTCTTTGCAGGCTGCACGGATGGGTGTGTCGTGACTGGGCAGTGGGCGCTGGGGGTGGCGTGGGTTTGGCGGGGTGGACGGCGGCCAGGTTGTGGCAGGGGCTGATGGGCATCATTGGAGGAGTTCTGGTCTCTCTGAGACTGCAGGAGCTTGACTTTCCCGTTGGGGCTTGAGTAGAGGCTTCTGGGGGCTGAATGGGGATCCCTGCGCACTGCCATAGTCTGGAAAAGGTGGGGAGCCGATTCTGTCCTGCAGTCCCTCCGCTAGCACGGCTCTGCAACGCCAGGCTGGGCTGTCATAGCAACAGCGCGCGCGGCGCCTGGGCCAACCAATGGCCGGCGAGTCCGGTGAGGTAATGCTCTGATCCGGCAGCCCATTGGTTCAATTGCTGCCCACGTCCCCGTCCAGGCAGGGGGAGGAGCCACGCTCGGAGGGCGGAGCGTGCGGGGGCGCTGGGGCTGCTTTAGCTGCGCTCGCTCGGGGTGGCCCTCGCTCCCAGGCTGCTCTCGCCCCCTGGGCTCCTTCTCTCTGGCCTCTGGGTCTGACAACGTCTGTCTTTTTCTGCCTGCCATTGCGGTCTGCGGTCGTCGCGGTCCTTCTGTCTGTCTATCTCCCCTCCTCTCTTAAGGTCTCATGACTCCTGATTTTCCCTGTCTCTGAGTGCGCTTCCCTGTGTTCTCCCAAACAAGGGAGCAGTGAGAGCTCCTTGACTTGCAGCCAGAAAGTGACTCACTTGTCTCAAACCGCAGGGCTGGTCTGGTCGGTCTCAGGGGCACTTTCTTCCTGAGTGAGCTGAAAAGTCTTGGCACACAGGCTCAGGTCTGGGTACCTCTCTGTGGCCTGGGGTGGGGCTTGGTCCAACTCACAAGGGCTTGTTGTTGTAGATTTGTTGCACAATCATGGGACTGGCAGGGTGGCCCGTGTTTTGGGAATGGGCTTGAACTTCAGTAATTACAGTAGAGGGAGTTAGACGACAGGAGGAACTTCCAGAAAACTATGTGCATAGACACTGGAAGGAATGAATGAAAAAGGTAGTTGGAATTTTGCTCTACCATTCCATACCGATGGTCCATCCATCATCTGACACACTGGTGATTCTCAATGCCACAGTCTGTGCTTGGCTGCTCAGTACTCTGGTCTCCAGAAGTCACAGCCTGGTCTGGGAGGCAGACACAGAAATCTTGGGTGTTGATGGGATTCCAGAGGAGGGCTTTGCCAGGTGTGTGCAGTGCTAAGGCAGAAAGACTTGGTGGCAAGAGGTCACCTTTGAGCTGCTGTTGGGGACAATAGCCAGTTGCTTGTTTGGATCAGCCTAGGTGGGGCAGAATGGCAGGAGACCAGTCTAGAAGAATCAGGGGCTTTTAGGGGTTCAGGAATGCAAATACCTGGGCAGGGAGTCTGTGCTTGATCCCAGGGGTCTCTAAGAGCAGGGGAAGGCATGGCCCAGTGTGGGTTTCCAGCAGTCCCCTCATCTGTCTGATTCCACCCTGTTCCCCAGCACTGCGGTGCCAGGCCCACCGTTAGTATTCAGGCATTTGAAGGGAAGTTTGCAGGAGAGGGGAGGTGAGAGGAGGCATGAAGTGGTGAGGCTGGCCTCTGTGGTGGTGGAAGGGATGGTAAGTGGACAGGTTCAAGAGGTGGGAGACAGGGAGAGGCGATGGGCCCCACTGGCTCAGTCATGGCTGCGGGGACAACGATGAGCGGGGTGCCCAGGGTAACACCCATGATTCTGGCTTGAGTAGCCAAGAATGCAGGGAGCCCAGGTGGGGGATGGATGTCAGGAGAAAGTTGGTTAATTCAGAGTTGGATCCTTGGTGTCAGAGGAGCATATGACCTGTCCAGGTGAGGCTATCTGTGGGGGGATCTGCACTGGGGTGATCCGCAGAAAGGAGGTGGCTGGCAGAAGCCATGGGAAGCCATGAGGTCACTGAGGGGTTGCTTCCTCTGATCTGTCTGCAGTCTCTAAGAAGAGAGGGGCCTGGGCCGCTGGTATTATTTAAGACTTCTGGGGACTGGAGTGGTGGCTCAGCGATTGGAGCACTTGCCTGGCGTGTGCAAGGACCCTGGTTCAAACCCCAGCACCACATACACAATGAAGTCTTGGAACAACGAAGGCCACATGAAAATCTAAATAAAATTGATTCTCTCTCTCTCTCTCACTGTTATTCTCTCTTAAAAAAAATTGACATGAACAGACAGACACAAGGGTTGTGCATATAGTGTCCTCTGGAGTCCACCAGAGTCCTTCTGGCAAGTTAGACCCGTGGGCATGGCCTTCCTGGTTGCCTGGGGGAATTGGGTCTTCAGGCAGGGAGGGGCTGCGGTGAGCCGGCACCTGGAGCTGCTGAGCCAAGGCAGGGAGGAGAATGGGGTCACCTCTTGCCCTTAGCCTGGATATTTGTGCCCTTTGCCCGGTTCCTGCCAACCCCCAACTCAGTCTTTTTTTTCGCTGGGAGTCCCTGGCCTGTGAGTTTCCGCAGGAGAGACCATGAGGGCAGCTCCTGCACCGCCTCCTTCCTCTCCTGTCCACCTCTCAGGTCCTCAAAGACAAGAACAGTCCAGGAGTCGGCCCCTCTGCCTTTAACTCGCCCTTGGGCAGGTCACTTCCTCTGTGGTCTCCGGGTCTCAGCATCTCTGTGTTCCCAGTCTGCAGCTTGGCGACTGGCACAAAGTCTGTACTTAGTCAATGTTGGTTTAATTGAATTGAATTGCAAAGTAGCTTGTTTGACCGGAACGTGGGCTGGGGGAAGGGTGGGAGGGAGAAATCATGCCACTGGGGCCATTAAGTGAGATCAAGTCTGCAAGCGTGCTTTGAAAAAAGTCAATCAAGCCAGGGGCGGCAGCGCACACCTCGAATCCCAGCTACCTGGAGGACAAGGCAGGAGGATCTCAAGGTGGAGGCCAGCCTGGGTACCTTAGTGAGACCCCATCTCAAAATAAAATAGAAAGGGCTGGGGGTGTAGCTCAGGAGTAGAGCTAATGTGTGTGAGGCCCAGAGTTTAATCCCCAGTGCTGTCAAGAAAAAAAAGTATTAAATCAAATCTTTACAAGAAAATGTTGGGGCTGGAACAGTGGCCCAGTGGTTAATGCACTTGCCTGGCATGTGTGAGAAACCGGGTTCAAACCTCAGCACCATGTGCACAACTGAGTGTCAGAGGAATGAAAACCAGATGAAAAACTAAATAAAATTGATTCTCCCTCTCCCCCTCCCCCGTTTTAAGAGAGAGGGGCAGTAAGAGAGAGAAAGAGAAAGAATCAATTTTATTTAGCTTTTCATTTGGCGTTCGTTGCTCCAGCCCCTGTCCCTCTCTTAAAAAAAAAAGAAAAAAAAAGGAAGCATTGTATGATATTTGGCCTGATGCTATGGAAAAACCCCTCCTTCAAAAAATCTTTATAAGAATTAATCATCCCCTTAGCACATTGGTGAAGCACAAGGACCCTGAGGTGGGCAGCCTGGTTTTGAATCTGTGTGAGCCCCCTCCAGCGCCCCAATTCCTGTGTGTCCTTAGATTCTAAGGTAAATTGCAAGTTATACTACCACTCAGCTCCTGGGGGATGAGGATTTAATGAAGTAAAGTGTTTAAGACCTGGAATTACTGCTGTTGTTATCATTAGCAATAATGGAGCTTTCTGGATCCCTTCCCAGGAGCTGACTTCACTGAGGTCGGTGGGCGTGCCGGGTGTTACAGGTGGGCTCCCTCAGCACCTGCTCAGCTCCCCTTCTGCTTAGGGCTGTGGTTCTGTTTTGTGTTCATATCAGAATCACCTGGGGAGATTGAAGCTCCCAGTGCCTGAGCGGCACCCTCCAGCCATTACTTCAGACTCCCTGCGGATGCCACCCAGGCCTCAGGGCGGCCCGGGCAACCAGGGTTCAGAGCTGTTGATCTAGGACAGTGTCCTTGAAGTCTGGACCCAAGACCAGCAGCATCAGTGTCACCTGGGAACTTGTTAGGATGCAGATTCTCAGGCCCCCCGGGGCTGGTGCATAAACTCCAGGGGTGGGGGTCTCGCAATCTCTTTCAGCAAGCCCCCCAAGATTCAGAGGCAGAGTCGGAAAACCGCTGACCTAGGGCTGAGCTGTGTGGAAAACAACTTTTGTAGCGCCTCTTTTGCAAACTGCATGCTGGTAGTCCTGGTCTCTGACAGCAATAGGGGCCAATTCCTGCCCTCTGATAGCCACACCCGTGTCACACCAGCCGCTTTCCTTGGGTTCTTGTGTTCAGACCTCAGAGCAACCTGATAGCAATCACTCCGCCTCCACGTTCCTCCACAGATGAGGAACTGCAGACTCCAGGGACACGTGTGACCTGCACAAGGCCTCACAGCTGGTGACCCCAGGGCTGGGTGCCTCTGGGCTTTGGCCAAGCTAGCAGAGAGTGTGGTTGGTTTCAGGGCCGAGCCCTGGCTCTGGTGGTGGAGGGGCTGAAGGTCTTGTACTTCTTCTTGGGCCCAGTTGTTTCTCCATCCAGATGTTGTAAGGAATAAATGAGGCATGGGAGCTGGGAGCCGTGGTGCATGCCAGTAATCCCAGCAGCTCGGGAGGCTGAGGCAGGAGAATTGCAAGTTCAAAGCCAGCCTCAGCAACTTAGCAAGGTCCTAAGCAACTCAGTAAGACCCTGTCTGAAAATAAAATATAAAGAGGGCTGGGGAACTGGAGCGATGGCTCAGCAGTTACAGCACTAGCCTGGCAGAACCCCAGCAGCACGTACACAATGAAGTGTCAGAGCAACGAAAGTCACGTGAAAACCTAAATAAAATTGATTCTCTTTCTCTCTCTCTCTCTCTCTTGTTTAAAGAAAAAAAGAAGCTTTAAAAAAAAAAAACATTGGCGATGTGGCTCAGTGGTTAAGCATCCCTGGGTTCAATATCCCTGGTATCCCCCATAAAAAAAAAAAAAAAAAGATATAGGGAAGGCAAAGCTTTTTGAGTTTGTTAGACCTCAAAAGCATCTCTAGAAATATCTGACAGTTATAGGTTCCAAGGTTACACGAGAGGGGAGATGGTGACCCGGGTGTCTCCAGTCCCGCAAGTCAGTCCTGAGATTCATGGTCCTTGGCTCAGTGCCCCGTATGTACTTAGCACTCCCAAGCATCAGCCTCCATCTTTATGCATCACACATGATTATTGATAAAGATGTAATAAGGTACTATTTTCTATTTCCTAGTCTTTATTTTATTTTTTTAGAGAGAGAATCAACTTTATTTTTCCATCTGGCCTTTGTTTCTCTGACACTTACTTGTGTATGTGGGGCTGGGGTTTGAACCCAGGTCCTTGGGAATGTCAGGCAATTGCTCCAACTGGAGTCACCACTCCAGCCCCTCTATTTCTTATTCTTGATTATTGTTTTCTTTGTTTTTTATTGTGGTAAATGTGTGGGCCTTACTATTTGTAATACTGAACTTCCATGTTATTAAGTTTCCCACACAACTTCCAAATGCAGACGGTGCTGCAGGCTTAGCTGAGATGCTCGCCTTCCTCCTGTTACCAGTGAGGGGATACAGGAGAGCCATTGGCTGTGGAGGGAGACAGACATGGCTTCAATCTGCCTCATCACTTGTGCCTGAGGACAAGGGCCTCTGTTTCTACCTCCTTCCGATGGAAGTGCACTACAGAATGTATGCTTCTCTACAGACACGAGGTGTTAACGCACCTGGTGAGGGAGTTGATGACGTAGTAAAGAATCAAAGGGTCAGGCACAGAGGTGCACAACTGTTATCCCAGTGACATGGGAGGCTGAGGCAGGAGGATTGCAAGTTTGAGGCCAGCCTTGGCAACTTGGTTAGACTGTTTCAAAATTTTAAAAATTAATAACAAAAAAGTGGTGGTAATGTAGCTCAATGGTATAGCACCCTGGATTCAACCCCCAGTACCATAAAAAAAAAAAATCAAAGGTTGCCTGAGACAGAGAGACTGCCCACCCAGATGCTTGGGCCAGACCAATTTCCTGCCATTTTTTTTTAAAAAGAGAGAAACAACTTTATTTAGTTTTTCACATGGTCTTAGTTGCTCTAACGTAACACTTAGTTGTGTACGTGGTGCTGGGGTACAAACCTGGGTCCTTTTGCTTGCCGCTTGCTGAAACCACAGAGCCACCGCTCCAGCCCAATTTCCTGCCACTTTATAAGCAAACTTGCTAAACAGAGAGGAGGGATGCCGATCACTCTTGGTCTCTGTCTGCCCTCTCTAATCCTGCGCAGATTGCTGATGGGCTGGCTCGGGGAAAGGGACTGAGGATGCTCAGTTCAGGTCCTTCTGGACATAGCCTGTCATTAGCCTGTCTGCAGGGGAGCTACGCTCTGGTTGGTTCCCTGATTCCAGGTGGCCTTAGTGGGCTGGCTTTGCCCCTTTGGGAAGGTCTGTGGTTGCTGAGCTTTGCCCAAGACAGGGAGAATAGGTCTGTGGATGCCTGGCATTGCCAGAGATAGGGGGATAATTCAAGGGTGGGACATTCGCAGGTCCCCTGGCTCAGGTCTCCTCCTCCAGGCAGCATTGTTCTGCCGCCGCACCTGAGCATAAGCCACAACTGCCAAGTATGCCCCTTGCCCTGTGCTGGCTTTCTGAGTACTTTCTGCTAGCACCGCTGTTCCCCTATTTATCTTGCTTGTTGTGTCCCCCACAACAGAACAAGCTTTCCATGCAGCCAAGGCCTCTGTTTTCACTGCGGAATCCCCAGAGCTGCGTGCAGGCTCGGCAAACACCTTGAATGAATGAAGCAGGCCTCTGCTCGCTATGGGACTGTCGCCTACACGCATCTCACAAGTGCCGCCAAACTCAGGAGGGGAACTTGGATGTCACTTTTTTCTTTCCTCCCTCCCTTCCTCCCTCCCTCCCTTCCTTCTTCCCTCCCTTCCTCCCTCCCTCCTTTCCTTCCTTCCTTCCTTCCTCCTTCCTTCTTTCTTTCTTTCTTTTAGAGAGAGAGAGAAGGACGGGGTGGAGAGCGAGAGAGAGAATCAATTTGTTTTTCACCTGGCTTTCGTTGCTCTGACAGTTGTGTGTATGTGGTGCTGGGGTTCGAACCAGGGTCCTCACACATGCCAGGCAAGTGTAATAGTGCTGAGCCACCACTTCAGCCCTGGGTGTCACCTTTTGAGTCCCCTCACATTCTCGCTGTGCTGAATTGGTGTGAGCACAATAATTCCAGGAGTTTTTGTGAGCATCAAGGGAGATAAGGCAGGTAAAGTGCTTAGCACTGTGATTGGCATAAACTAAGGGCTCAATAAATGTTCGCTGATGTTTGGCAGCTTTGTGACTTGGAGGAAGTGACCACCTGCCCTTCCTGTGTCTCAGGATGGTTCTGGAGGGGGACAAGGAACAAGGCCCATGGCCTGGCCCTGTGGACTCTGATGGGGCTGGGCCAGGGAACTCTAAGGGAGGTAGCAGCAGGATGGGGACAGGAGCACTGTGTGCATGACCCCAGGAATCCCAGTGCTTCTAAACATGGAGACCCGTGTGCAGGTAGACCAGTTGTCTGGATCGTGAGCTGACCTTCTCCATCCTACAGTGGAATCACAGGCAGATGAGACCGAGAAGGATCATCGCCATCATGCTGGGTGAACAGTAGCTGGCTTCAGGTTTGGGCTCCCAAGGGAGCATTTTGGGATGAAATTGGGTCAGGGTGTAGTCATTGGACACTGACCATCATGACCAGGATGTCCCGTGCCTTCCTCTGTCAGGTTTATGTATGGCACATGTATGAGAGAATTTGTGAGAATGTGTGTGAATCACACACACACACACACACACACACAGGATGGAAACTTGAGGGACATCATTCTCCAGCACAGTGCCTGCTGCCCGATGCAGGGATGGAAATGTCAGTGCTATGCTGAATGTCAACCCCTGCTCCTGGCGGGGAATCCCTTATACCTCTCAAAGCCCCTGCTTTGAAGGTATGCGCCATGCCAGGCCTGGACTCCTGGCAGAATCGGGGCCTCAGTGCAGTGGTGGGCCCTGCGTCTGAGCCTAGATTTGAAAAGCTGGAAGCCCACTCCCAAGGGGACCAGGCAGCCACACTCTTGACAAATGAGAACGATCACTGACACAAGCTGACTGTGTCCCAGACACCTCCGGGACATCTCCCCATCCTTCAGATGAGGAGACTGAGTCAGAGAGGTCTGGAAACTTGCCCAAGATCACACAGCTTAACAATGGCTGGTGAGGAAGCAGAGGCTCAGGGAGGATGAGTGGCCTGCTTGGAGTCACCCAGCGTGTGCCTAGAGGAGCTGGGATTTGAACTCGGGTCTCTGATCCCAGAGCCCGTGCTCTTACCGCCACCCTCCTCCCCAAGCTCTGGGGTGAATGTGATGTACTGGGGATGTGTGGGAGGGCGGCCAGAGGAGGGATAGGCTGACTCTGCCTGGAGGGGTCAGGAGGTAAAATCTGAGGCCCGGATGACAGCTGGGAGCGCTCCAGGAGGCGGGGAGGGCATTCCAGGCAAGAGGACAACAGTGCAGAGGCACAGAGGCGTGAAATAGGGTGCCACGTTCTGGTGGTTTATGGCTGGCCCATTGAGCAGGAAGACGACCTCCCCTTCTCCCTGCCCCCACCCCAGCCTGGTTCAGAAGGCTTGATTGTCCCCACGCCCCTCCGCCCCCTTCCTGCAGGCTCCTGGGACATGACAAGAAAGGAGCTTGTCTTCCTGGCTCTGCTGGAGTCCTGCCGCTGAGGTTTGGTTACCATGGTGACCAGCTCCATGGAAACGCTCAGCCGGCCTTTTCCAGGATAGGCCTGGACCCCAGCCCACCTGCGGATGCTTCCCTCCCCTGGCCTCAGCATCCTGAGGGGATGCCTGGGTGGTCACTCGGCTGTTTGCGGGGGCAGGGGGTGTCCCCGAGGTCAGCAGGATGGTAATTCCAGTGTGCAGAGTCTCTTGCTTGGCTTCAGGATTCCTCATCAAACCCAGGAGGTGGAGACACCCATTCTCTTAGATTTAGGCATTTGGGGGCCAGTCTTCTTGTGGCTACTATTTGATGTCCTGCCCGTTCTGTCCCAGTGTCGCCTCAACCCTGCTGTTCCCTGAGTTTTGCTCTGTCCAGCTCATCACCACCTTGGGCTGCGCCCCACCAGCACTCAGTTCCAGAGACTCCGCATGCCCGGGGCCAGCAGGCATGGACAGAAGGGACCCTCTCTCTGTGCTCACTTGAATGAGTCACACCGTTCTCCCGAGCAGCGAATCCCACCTCTGGAAATGCGTCCTTCAACAGTGCTGCTTGCTTATCCCGCGATTGCGGGCTGCGCGCTATCCGTCCTTATTGAGCACTTATTTGTTTCTAAGGCTCCGACTGTGCTAAGAGCCGCGCGTGCATCATCACAATTTCTCCCTACGACAGCCATGCAAGGCAGAATCCTTCTCCCAATTAATTATTGAAGACACTGAAATGAAGGGGCTGGAGGATCCTGTCCAGGGTTACAGAGCCATCAGCGGCAGAGCTGGCCGGAGAATGCAGATTTGTCTGACATCAAAGTGCCGCTCCTTACCACTTTGTTACCTGGCCAGTTAATTTTTATTGAGCACAAACTACACCGTGACCCTGTTTCTGCCTTTATGCAATACACAGAGATGGGGGAAAAAGAGCAAATGAAAATTGTACAAATGGTTAAGAAGATCATATTGAGTTAGAGGAAGATGGCGTTGGGGTGCTCCTTCTTTGGTTTATTTTATTTTTATTGACAAGTGTACGGGGTACAAGGTGATGTTTTGATACATGTATGGATTGAGTAAGAATCAAGTCAGTGTAATTAGCATATAGATCACTTCAAATATTTATCACTTTTGGGGAGAAAACATTTAAATCTTGTCTTCTGGCAATTATTTTATTGATTTACTTATTTATTTTTGTACTGGGGTGCTCTACCATTCAGCTACATCCCCACCCCTTTTTATTTTTATATTTTGAGACAGGGCTTGATAAGTTGCTTAGGGCCTAAGTTGCTGAGGTTAGCCTCGAATTTGGATCCTCCTGCTTCAGCCTCCTGGATCGCTGGGATTCTAGGTGTGTACCATCACTCCCAGATCTTCTAGTCATTTTTAAATATACAGACATTTATTATTGATTGTGGGAGGATTCTTCAAGAAGACGAGCGGCCAGGGACAATACCTCTGAGTAAGTAACACATAAGAATGAGATCTGAATGGTGGGAAGAGCCGGCTGTGTAAGGGAAGAGAGCCGGGCATGGACTCAGCAGCCTTGCCGTGGGTGGAGCTGGGTGTGTCCTCAGGGCTGGGAGGGACAGAGGAGCAAGGTGGGGGTGAGTGAGGGGAGAGGCCTGAGATGAGCCGGGCAGGCAGGTGGAGCCTCTAGGTAGGGCCACCGCCAGTTTATCCTAAGGGCACTGGAAACCCTTGGAAGGGTCTAAGCAGGAGGCAAGTTCACCTGGATGGTCATATGCAGCTCCCTCTAGCTGCCATGTGGGGAATGGATAGGAGGGGCGAAACAGGAGGCCAGGGGGACATTGAAGTAGTCAGGTTGGAGATGCTGGTGGTCCCAGCTGGAGAGGGTGGGGGCCGCTGAACTTGAGGTAGCTTAGACGTGGAATGGGCAGGACCTGCTGGTGGGCTATAAGCAGGCAGGACAGAACGCAGGGTTGCTGCTCATTTCCTCCCCAGTCCCTGGGTGGAAGACCAGGGTGCATCCTGAGATGGGGAGGAGCCGGGGTGGCGCAGCGGGTGGGACGCTGGACAACTGGTTCTGCTGGGAGGAAGCTCGGGGCTCGTGTGTGCCAGGTTGGAGGTGGATGCAGAGGTCTGGGTTCGAGGAGGAGGTCTGCTGCGCAGGTTCAATTTCGGGAGCTGAGAGCACAGACAGGGCCTTTAAAGCCGCAGGGCTTGAGGAGATCAAAGGAGAGGCGTAGGCAGGAGGGGAGGAGAGAGGAGAGAAGAAAGGATGGAGGGTCCGTGGCAGGATTCATTCCACACTCGCGACACATGCGCCAGAGCAGATGGTGGGTCCCATCCTGGCTCAGGGGCTCAACCTTGGGGTTGGGGCCACAGCAGGAGTTAGGCCCCTTGGCCATTAGAACCTGAGGGTCAGAGGGTGGAGCTGGGAGAGGCCTGCGGTGGGGCTGGGGCACCTGGAGAAGGACCTTGTGATGAGACCTGGTGGGCCAAGTGCCTGAAGAGGAGGGGAGGGGAGGCCTGGACTGGAGCCCATGGGGAGCAGGCTGGGGGCGTAGATGCACCTGGTGGCCTTGGAGGGGGCAGAGGGAGGTGGCCTCTTGCCTGTCTTCAGTCCTTACCCTGGGGAAGGCTTGGCTTCCTGGGGATAGCCTGGGACCAGGTCAAGCCCTGGTTTGGGTCTGACTGCCTGCCCTTGGGGCCCTGAGGTAGGCAGCAGGTGTTGGACACATGTCCTTGCGTGAGGGTCACAGGGCTCAAGTCTGCCTTCAGAAAGTGGCTGGGACAGCTGGAGCCTTGAATGTCCTGGACTTGGTGGCACTTAGAGGCTGTGGGGCTTGAACAAGCACCAACCAGCTGCTCCGAGTCTTCAGGTGTCACCTGGAAAAGGGCGATGGCGACAGGTGGAAGCGCTTTCCCAGGTCCCAAGCTCTGCCTGGTGTGAGATCATCAGTGCTGGCCAGGTGACGTGGAAGCGGTGAGCCCAGTTTTGTTGAGGGACAGAGACATAATGAGAGAGAAAAAGAGGGAAAAAAGAAGGGGAGGGGAGAGGGAGAGAGAGTGAGAGAACAAGACGGGGTGAGGAGGAGAGATTATATCTGGGTGGTAAGACTGAGTGATTTTGACTTTCATGCTTTTGCTCATAGTATTTTATGATTTTTCTCCATGTAGACTTAAATAATTTATCTTTTTTAAAAAAAGAAATGGCTTATAGATGTAAATTGGATTTTTAAAAAACTTTCTGCAATTTGGAAATATCTATGAGAAGCTTCACAATTTACATACAAATTGACCTAGAAATTTCACTTCTTAGAATTTATTCAAAGGAAATCATCATGAATGTGCTGGTGATTTAATTGCAAGGATGTTTTTGAAGTGTTGTTTATAATAGCAAAAAAACCTCTCCCAAACCCAAAAAATTTAGAAAAGAGAAATAAAAAAAAAAAAACAGAAAAAGAAAACTCTTTGCCTTTAATGTAAAAAACAGGTAATAAATAAATGGAAGTGACCCATTCATAGATTGGATTTCTTTTTTTTTTTTTAAGACTGGGACAGTGAGAGAGAGAGAGAGAGAATCAATTTTATTTGGTTTTTCACGTGGCTTTTGTTGCTCTGACTTTGTTGTGTGCATGGTGCTGGGGTTCGAACCTGTGTCCTTGCACGTGCCAGGCAAGCGCCGTAACCGCTGAGCCACCGCTCCAGCCCCCTTTTTATCTTCTTTTGAGATGCTGGGGATGGAATCCAGGGTCTCACGTATGCTAGGCAAGTGCTTCACCACTGGGTTATGTTCTCCAGCCCCTTAGAATGGATTTCTAAGTAGCCTTGGAAATGATGTTGTAGAAGGTTGGTTATTGGCGTGGGATATATATTGGTGTGGGATACATAATATGCAACTAAAAGAACAAGTTTTAAGAAGGTAAAAATCTCAGGAGCAGTGGCTCAGCAGTTGGAGCACCTGCCTGGAATGCGCGAGGATGTGGGTTCAAACCCCAGCACGACATGTACTATTAAGTGTCGGAGAAACAAAGGCCAGATGAAAAAATAAATAAAATTGATTCTCTCTTCTCTCTCTCTCTCTCTCCTCTTTCTCTCTTAAAAAAAAAGAAGATGAAAATCTCAATTTTGCTGGAAAACGTTTACATACATGCACAGAGAAGTACCTGGAATCTTTGCATCAAGGTGATAACTTTATTATGTATGCAGAGTTAGTTGAAACGTCGCCTCTGCAGGAAGCGTTGCTACACAGAGCTGCTGTAGGTCGCCCTCCTGTCTTCCGCTGTGTCCTCAGAGGAAATGCAGACAGCTGCTCACCGTCCAGCGTGCGATAATCCAGCGTGATTTTGATGGTCATCATTAAATCACGCCTGGTCCATGTCAGTTCACATAGATACATCCCAGCCAGATGCCACCCATCGAGAAAAACAGTCTCTTGCATTTTAACAAGCTTTGTGACAGTTTCACTTCCTTGACGGTGGAAAATAGAGGTCTAATATCTTTTAATATATGAACTCTGGGGTTCCATGTGTTGCCACCAAGGGAACACTAACAGGTGTGACACAGGGCGTCCCGCAGGTGGGGATCACTAAGAGATCTCCAGGGAATAAACCTGGAGACTTGGTCTCTTCCATTTTTCTTTTTTTTTCTTTTTTAAGAGAGAGAGAGAGAGAGAGAGAGAGAGAGAGAATTGGTTTTATTTAGTTGTTCATGTAGTCTTTGTTGCTCAGACTCTCCATTGAGTACGTGGTGCTGGGATTTGAACTCGCGTACTTGCGCATGCTGGGCAAGCACCGTAACCGCTGAGCCACCGCTGCAGCCCCTCTCTTCCGTGTTTCTATAACCCATTTACATGCTATCATTTTAACACCTTACAGAGATTACAGATTCTCTATGAATATAATGGCATAAAATGATTGAGGAAATCAGGGTGAAGAGGGACTACGGATTTAAATAATAAGACAAAAAGGTGAAGTTAGTGAGGACAACATCCTTCAAGGAACTGAATATTCGTGGGATGCCAGTTTTGCAAACACCTTTCTAGCTATCTATGTTCAGTGTTTAATCTCCTATGGAACAGAATGTGAAGAAGTTAACCCTAAGGCATAAACTGTCACCCTTCTCCCAAGCTCAACTAACTGTTAGCAACGTCTATGAAAATAAACTGTGGTTTTTCTTTTAAATCTCAGGAAAATGGCTGTTTCTCTCACTTTTACTTCTTTTTTTTTTTTTTGCAAGAGTTACTAGGGATTAAACTAAGAGCTGCTTAATCACTGACCCACACCCCCAGCCCTTTTTTGTTTTGAGACAGGGTCTCACTAAGTTGCTTAGGGCCTCACTAAGTTGCAGAGGCTGGCCTTGAACTTGTGATCCTCCTTCCTCAGCCTCCCAAGTTGCTGGGATTACAGGTGCGTGCCACCACATCCAGCTCTTGCTTCTACTACTTCTGAACAGTGGAAAGTTGATGACTTGCCTGCGGGGCATGGAGAGGAGCAGCAGATTTCTATCCCGCATCTGATGTACAATGAATCCGATGAAAAGAGAGACTCTGTCCTTAGACGTGCGTATGGAGAGCTTCCTAGTGGAAAGTCAGGGAAGACTTTAACTGCCCCTTTCCGGTACTTACCATCGTTTTGACGCCGTATGTTCTTGGTCCCCAAATGAACCATTTGGCTGCACCTCTGTCCCCATGCAGATCCAGTGTGTGCCCACTGTGGTGGAGAGTTTATTCCAAGTGAGATGTTACCGTGGCAACCAACTTACCAACTCCCTCAATTAACCCGCTTCCGCTCTGTAATCAATGCTCATCAGCTCCCTATCTCTTCCTCGCTTTGCCTTACAGTTTTAACCACTCTTTCAAGTCAACCTGATCTCAAAGGTAACAGTCATTTCTTCCTGGAAACATGGCAACTCATTTGAACCCCATAGAACCCGACTCCCCAGGGCCTCCAGGCTGTCAGCCCAGCTCTGGCTCAGCCAGGGACAAGCCGGCCGGCTGATGCTCTGCATGGAGGTGCCAGGGAGGCCTCACAGGGGCCTTGCCCACAGGGGGACTGGGAAGACGGCACCTTGGAACCAGAGGGGTGGCTCCCGTGCAGCCCTGGGGTTCCTTGGGTGAGCTGGGGGAGGAATGTGCTAGTGATTCGTGCTGTAGACCCACAAGGTCTGAGACCACAGGGGAAAACGTTACCCCAACCCCAGTCTGTTCCACTTCCGGCTCCACTTCTACGACAGGTGTGTAATTCACAACAGAGGGAGGTAAAATTCTAGAACACTTCCTTCACTGTGCACAGCCCAGCAGGCTCTCCAGAGCCTTTGCCACTTCTCCTGAGCTGCTGCTCTGCAGGGGACCTGGTGGCCATTTGCTGAGCAGGGATGTTAGTGGCTCTCCAGACGCCAGTCAGAGAGCAGTGAAATTATTCTAACACAATTAAAGAAATTGAATGCAGATCCAGAGTCCTAAGGATGGGGAGCCCAGATCCGGAAGGAGGGTGCCACACGGTGACAGGGAGGCCTTTGTGGACCTCAAGTCATGAAAGTCACTACTTACACAAATGCCTTGGGTAAGCAATGCTGGAGGCCAGTGTGGGGGTGCAGGAAAAGCAGTCAGTTCTGTCTCGGGGCGCAGGGGACCAGCACTGCGGGGTGGCCAGTGACTCACAAACGGAAATAATTAATTAATGAAAAGCATTGTTCTCAGTGCTGGAAATGCATCAGCGGAGGAAGATTCCTGTTCTCATGGGGCTCGCGTTCTAGAGGCCCAGGCAGAAAGAGGGCTGAGAAACGGACTTGGATATGCACTTTGGGTGGGCCAAGTGCTAGGAGGGACTGGATCCAAAGAGATGGAGAGGTGGCAGCTGCACAGGGTGATGTTTGAACTGAGAGCGAAAGAAGGATAAGGAAGGGCCAGCTTGTGGGGAGCCAGGAGAGAGTATTCTAGAAAATGAGAAGAATCAGTGCAAAGCTTTGTCCCCATGCCCCTCAGCCCCTGACTGCCCTCCTGGACATGGGTCCACTCTGCAGAAATGAATGTTTGCTCTGGATGCTTCTCGCCTGGACCCCTTGATGCAGACCCTGCTAAGTTTCCAGGTGTTAAAAACACTCCATTTCCTTGGTGATAAGAAAAAAAAAAAAAAAGCCAACACGCCCATGGGATGCCATTTTTCATCTTGGACATTCGGGGGATTGAAACAGAATAAGCGAGAATCCAGGGGAAACACTTGTCTTAGACCTTGCAGGTGGGCATTGTAAATGGGTAACCCGCTGGGAACAACCTGGCAATATTCATCGAAAGCTCTAACGTGTCAGATCTCCGGAGCCTGTGATCTGACTCAGGACCTTTCCCAGGAAAAGGAGGTGAAGGGACGGAAAGGGTTTGTGCACAGAGGTGTTCGCTTCCCCGTTGTAACGGAACCTGCCCCGCTGTGCAAGACAAGGGTTGTTTTCGGTGGATCAATCTGGTGACCCGGGTGGGGAACAGAGAGGGTCTCCGCAGCCTGGGGAACTTGATTCAACTCCGGCCTTTTCCAGTTTCTGCCATCTGATTCTGGGCAAGTTCTTTAACCCTACAGGGCCACTGTGTCTTGGTTCCCTCATGGGGAAAAGAGCGGCATAGTTTTTCTCCTTTCTCGTGGGCAGAAAGGGAGCTAAACGGCCCCCTGGCGAGGGGAGGGTTTCTATGGACCCAGCAGGTGGTCAGTGCTCCCTCCCCCTCCAGAGGGCGCAGACTGCAAGCTTTCTCCATGATCTCCTACAATCCTGACATACGGGAATATTATTCCCATTTAGCAGAGGAAGAAACAGCTACAGAGAGGTAGGGAACCTTGGCAAAAGTCACCCAGCAATGAAGAAGACTTGGCCTGAGAGCCTCTGCACACGCTGTTGCCTCTCCTTTCTTGAAACTCTGTAAACTCCTACTCATCCTTCAAGACCCAGTTTAAATATGACCAGAGATAACATCTTCCAGGCAGCCTCTGCTGTCCCTCCTGGTGTGCCCAGGGCCTGCTGCATGAACTGCTGGCCCAGGGAGGCTTGTGCTGGGGGGAAGGATGGGGCTTTGTGACAATCCAAGATCCTCCTGTCCAGGCCAGGGCCACAGTCTCCTAGCTATGTCTGTCCCCACGATTTAATGGGCAAAGGGTAGGCTTTAACTAAGGCGTAGGTGCTCTGTAAACAACAGTCGCTGTCCTGCTGCGTGGAAGGCTCTGGAAATGTTCACTACTTGGGCACGTGGCTTTAACAGCGCAGGGCCCTGGGCCTCAGTTTCCTGCCTGTGGAACGGAGCCAACAGCAGTCTTCTCAGGGTCGTGGGGAGAAGCAGGAGTTAATGTATGGAAAGCTTTGTGACAATTGGCAGCTCAGCACAATTGTGAACTACAGTTTTCTTTAATCTCATTATTGAAGGGCAGGGGCACGTGGTCCTGTGTCCTCATCTGCTCACTGAGCGGCCTTAGGGTTGCTTCTCGGGTGGCCAGGGCCTGGCTGCTCCCAACCCCAGGAAGAAATGAGATGCATCCCACGGGAGAGGGGATGGGAGCTCAGAGAAGACAAGACCAAGCGGGCGTAGGACCCGGAGCTCTGGAGCCAGTGGGGAGACAGCCAAGGCGCTTATAAAATGCACGACTTCCAGGGTGCTCTGGGGAGCCCTTGGGACACACTCCACGGCGCCGGAGAAGGAGCTGGGGTGGGGGAGGTGCGTCCTGCAACCCTGGATCTGCCCCCAGGCCCAGATTCAGGGTCCCAGCCCTGTACTTTCCCACTCCTGGCCCCTTGACTATTGAGCCATAACCTAACTCCACTCTCAACCTGTCACCAAGACGCTGGACCTGGAGAGGGTGCCTAAGCTCCCGGGCCTCAGTTTCCCCTCTGTGAACTGGGATCATAGCACCCACCCTGGGCTTGTTGCTGAGTGAGAGCAGGCACACAGTAAGTGCTCAATAAATGTTGGCTGCCTTACTTGGACTGGCCCTTGAGGACTAGCTTGGGAGGGATCTGGGGGAAGGTACCAGGTCTGGCTGCAAGCAGTGGTTTGAATCCCGCTGTCACTATCCGTGTGACTTTAGCAGGTTGTTTCTGCTTTGGGAGCCTCAGGGTGCTCATCTGTAAAATGGGGAGGAAGGGGGGTGCCTGCCTTAGTTACGTGGAGCCATAGCAAAGCATCAGCGCCCCAAGAGCAGCCTTTCCTGTGTGCTCTAGCAGGGCGGGACACCATGACCTGAGCCTTTCCTCTTGCTTCGCACAGCTGCACCTGGCCGAGATTTGCTCATAGCCCGCCTGAGGCGCACAGTCAGGGACCGGGCAGTGGAGGCTGGAAATGAGGTCCCTCGGGGCCTGTGTGGCTTCTCCCAGCAAAGGGGCGGATGTGCAGTGATTTTTGCCGGCTGCAGGCTGATCGCTGCACATGGCCTGACGCTCCCTCTGTGAGTGTGGCCGGACAGGGCGGTGGCCGTGGGGTTGCAGGGAGCAGGTCAGACCTCTGCTCTGACCTCCACCTTTTGCCTGAGTGGCCTCCGACAGTTACTCGTCCTGGGCCTCAGTTTCCCCATCTTTGCTACCTCTGGTGGCCATGAGGATGGAATGCAGCGCAAGTCACCTGGATCGGAGCCCGGCTCACACTAGGTGGTCATCAAACAGGGGCGCACGCCAGGGCCCGCGCGTTCTGCGCTCATCCCGTCGCCCTGTGACACACTGGGCCCTGGACTTTGGACACAGTCCCCACCCTCAGGAGGTTCTCCATCTTGAGAGGGAGAAAACATGAGAACCAGAAGCGGCAGATGTCAGCGCAGGGCTTGAAGAGGGCGCCACCGGTGAGGAACGGAGAGGTCAGGAAAGGCATCGCAGACCAGAGGACAGGTTGAGAAAATAGAAGAGGCTGGAGAGGGGGCCAGGGCCATGGCGAGAACCATCTTGACGCCAAGCAAGGAGCATGGCCTTTGTCTTGGTAGCCTCTGAGGCCTAAGGGTTGGTCAGGGTTTGGGGTGTGAGGTAGCTCCTCTCTCAGCTCCAACAGTGGGGCCCAGCTACACACCCAGAGCCACACAGGCTTTATTTAATAACCCTTGGAACAATCCCGGCAGGTTGAAGCACAGAGAGTTTAAGTGGGTGGCTCCAGATCACACAGTCCTGACAGGAGCTGGGATCTAATCCCCTAATCCCTGGCCTCCCCGTGTGGTCAACCCTGAACACCAGCCCTTCCAGAGCCAATTCTGCCAATTCTTCTTCTTCTTTTTCCTCTTCTTCCTCTTCTTCTTCTTCTTCTTCCTCTTCCTCTTCCTCTTCTCCTCCTCCTCCTTCTTCTTCTTCTTCTTCTTCTTCTTCTTCTTCTTCTTCTTCTTCTTCTTCTTCTT
>PVKS010026276.1:0-28851 GCA_004027875.1 Aplodontia rufa | reverse complement strand
AGCAGCTTCTGAAAATCATTTAAAGTAGACAGATTATCCTTATGAAGGTTAATTTTTGCAGGTTTGACTATGTGTTAGATATAGTAGATCCAAGAAATTGTTTAATATCAGTCAATTGAACCTTCTCAGGGGCTACAGTCAAGCCCCAGCATTTCAAAATGCTTAAAAGAGCAACATAACCCTTTTGTAAAATAGAATCTTGAGAATGAGCAAGTAAAATATCATCCATGTAATTATAAATTAGCAAATCTGGAAAAGTGTCACGAATGGATTGAAGAGCCCGATCAACGTAGACCTGAAACATAGTAGGACTATTCGCCATTCCTTGGAGGAGCACAGCCCACTCATAACGCTGATTAGGTGAAGCATTATTAGTAGTAGGAAGGGAGAATGCAAAATATTTAGTATCGGCAGGGTGAAGAGGGATAGAAAAAAAGCAATCCTTAATATCAATAACAATAGTAGGCCACCCCAAGGGTAGAGCAGTTAATACAGGTAATCCCAATTGAGTAGGACCCATAGGTTTTATAATGGAGTTAATGGCTTGTAGGTCATGCAATAGTCTCCATTTTCCAGTTTTCTTCTTGATCACAAAGATAAGTGTATTATAAGGTGAAGTGGAAGGTTGAATATGGCCAAGCTCTAGCTGTTCCTTAATAAGTTCCTGAGCTGCACAAAGTTTTGCTTTGGAGAGGGGCCACTGAGGAACCCAAATGGCGTGATTGGAAACCCAGGTGATTTTTAAAATGTCAGTGGCCCCTATGAAAAACTCAATCCTTTCTTATTCATCTGTGACTGGCCTAACTTAAGAGGAGCACAATCTCGAGGAAGTTTTCCGAGGGACTTCCCCCAGACATGACCCTGCTCCAACATCATACATTCAGCAGCCGTGTTACTGTAGGGAATGTCTGAAACTAACTTAATTCCCATGGCTTCCATTACATCTCTTCCCCAAAAATTGACAGGAAGACTGTCAAGTACATAAGGTTGAAACCTGCCTGTGTGCCCTTCATCATCTTTCCATGATAAAAGTTTTGCACTCTTATTAGGATTAGTGGCTATCCCTAACCCTTGGAGAGTGCTATCTGCCATGTCCAGTGGCCAATTCTGCAGCCAGTCTAGGCTCTTAATAATGCTTTGATCAGCACCAGTATCTAAGAGACCCTGAAAGGGCCTACACTCAATCATCAAAGAAACCATAGGTCTGTTTTTTAAATCCAAGGAGAGGAATGCTATATCCACTCCAGTAGAACCCAAGCCTTTATCACCACGCTTTTTATCCTTAGCTGGATAGTTTTCATGAAGACTGGGTAAAATTAACAATTGAGCTATACGATCGCCAGGTGAAATAGCGATTACTCCCCAAGGTGCTGCAGCAAGAATCTTTATCTCTCCAGTGAAATCAGCATCAACCACTCCAGGTACTATAGAGAGGCCCTTTAGGGCAGAAGAACTTCTACCAAGAATTAGTCCCACAGTACCAGTACCCTTGGGTAAAGGCCCTTGAACAGCAGTAGGAATGGGCTGTACCCCTATTTCTGGGGTTAATATTGCTCTGGTGGAGGCACAGAGGTCCAATCCTGTGCTTCCTGTGGTTTGTCGGAGGGGGGTATTAGGGGATAGTGTGTTTGGGGTACCATCTGTATAGCCCCGTATATTTGTGGGCCCTGGGACTGAGGGCCCTGCTTCCCATTTTTTGACTCTAAAGGAGGCAAGAGATTTCCATCCTATCTCTAGTAGAGCGACACTCACTAGTCCAATGATTGCCTTTAAAGCAACAGCGACATGGCCCAGGGGCAGGGCCTTTACTTTCCTTGGAAGGATGATTTTCTCGAATATGTCCAGGCTGCCCACACTTATAAAAATTATTATTATTGTTGCCCCCAGAAGGAGTTTTCTTAAGACCAGAAGTAATAGCGGCAGCCATAACCTGTCCCTGTATCACTGTTTCATCTATGTCCTTACAGGCCTTAAGATATGAAGAAATGTCTTTGTCTCTCCGTGGTCTAATAGCCTCTTTACACCATTTATTAGCTTGTTTATATGCCAGTTGCTTGACAAGAGGCATGGCCTGCTCCACATCCCCAAACACCCTATTAGCAGTCTGTATTAGCCTATCCACAAAATCAGCATATGGTTCCTTAGTTCCTTGAATCACCTTAGAAAACTGACCCTGCAACTTTCCTGACCCAGATGTTTTCCAAGCTTTACGGACAGCTGCTGAAATTTGTTGATAAACACCAGGGTGGTAGTTTATCTGCTGAGCTTGCCCTTCACATTGAACCATCCCCATGAGCATGTCTAGATTCCACTGAGGATTTCCCGAGGCAGCATTTCTATGTGCCATCTCTAAACAAGCCTCCTGGAAGCCAACCTTCCAGGTTAAATATTGCTCTCCTGACAAACATGCTTTAGCCAAATTAGTCCAATCAGTAGGTGTTAAATTTTGGTTTCCAATAGATTCTAGCATAGACAAAGTAAATGCAGCTTGAACTCCATACGCCATAACCGCTTCTTTTAACAGCTTAACAACATTGAAAGGAAATACCTGGTGAAATCTCTGGTTTTGCTGATCCTCAAACACAGGATAAAACAAATTATCTGCCCTCTGTCTCAGCCCAGGATCATCAATTAAGTCAGAACTTTGCATTACTGGGCAAACATTGAACTGCTTACGTTTCTCATGACTAGGAGGCAGTAATTCCAAGAAAGAATTGCTAGAGAATAAAGGAGGTGGTGGAGGGGTAGGGGCAGATGAAAAAGAGGAATGATGTTTTAAGTCCAATTTACGCAATGCGTCCTGAGATAACCCTTCTTCCTCATCTGATGCAGAATCATCATTCCTTTCACTCTGTCCCTTTTGTGAAACCTCCTCCCATGCCTGTTTAGCTTCCATAAGGGGCTCAACCATGTCTGCATTGGAAGACACCAAACAGTTACTAATCAAAGACCAAATGGCTAAAGTCCCAACTGGAAGAGGATTGGAAGCCTCAGCTTTTCTTAGATCCACTCCCAGATTCTCCCACTGAGGGACTTTAAGTAATCCTTCCTCAGTAAACCAACAAGCATGTTTTTCTATGGTTCTCACAAAACTTCACGCAGTTGCTGTTTTCAAAGGAGTACCATTTCTATTTAATAATTCTCTTAAGGAACATTCCATTCTCAAGCGAGAAACTTCTGACCCCATAGTGACTGAGACACAAGTTATAGAAAAGAAAGAGACAAAAACGATAAAGGAGACACAAAAACAACAAAGATATTCCTCTAGAGCCTCGCTTATAGTGAACCCTGTCTAAGCAGGCTCCTGCTCTCGGGCAGCACATTATGAATCCCTGCTCTTAGGCAGAAACAAAACCTTTACTTACCAATTTTTTGTCCATTTTAAAGGGTCCCCGTACGGGCCACCATCTGCTGCGTTCGTCCAGCGAAACAGCAAGACAACAGCCGTAGTTCGTGCAAAAAGAAGTTCTACTTTATTTCTTTCTTAGTGCAGTTATATAGTTACAAAATTCATCTACTTCCGCATACCCCAGAAGTTAGATACAGGTTACAATTTACCAGACCCCCTCGGCATGTGGCCAGGGGAGACTATTCTGAGCAAGATGCATATCAACCATTAAAGAGCGCACTCCTGGTTTCGGCGAAGGTCAGTCTACAACTACAAGATAATCGATCTCTCTTGACAATTAACCTTTCAGCCACCTTCCAGTAACTGACCTGCCTCATGGCACGTACACAGTCTCATGGCCTATATGCTTCCCACAGTAGCCCCTGAATTCTGAAGGGGACACATTCAAATCATAGCAGAAGGAGATGCCACATTAATCAAGAGGTAGGTGAGGTCTTCCAAGGAGGCAATAACTGAGTAGAAATCTGATATAACTTCCATAGCCATGCTGTCATACTTCAAGTGGATTTGAATGGGCTATGAAAGAAAGATGAATCAAGAATAAACATCTTGACTTGAAAGGTGTATTTGGAAGAAAGGTGGCAGCATTTCCTGGGATGAAGCAGATTAAGAAGGCATTCAATAGTGTGAGGACTTGTTTATTATTTATGTATAGATTTATGTCTCTCAATAGTTTGTGGATTCCTTGGTGATATGCTATCTTCATTTTTGGACTAAATAAAATGATGAAATATTTAAAACAGGGAAGGGTGGACCATGGAGAAAAGAGGCTCATAAAGAAGCCACTGGGTGGCAAAAATGTTAGGGAATACTTTACTAAATTCCTTCTAGAATCATAACTAGCTCCATTATTGTACGTATCTTAGTCTTAGCAATTTTAAATTAACACATAATAATTTTGCATATTTATTGAGTATGGCACAATAATTATATATATATATATATGTATATACATATATAATCATGCCAAGCTAATAGCACTTCTGTATCCTTAAGCATTTATCACTTCTTTGTGTTGACAACTTCTATGCTGTAGTTTTGTGTAAAATATATAATAAATTGTTGTAAACTATAGTCAACCTACTATGCTGCAGAACACTGTAACTTGCAATTCCTATCTAATTGCATTTTGGTTTTTGTTTATACCACCTGTCCCTCCTCCTCTCTGGTGGCCACTATTTTATTCTCTAATTCGATAAAAAAAAAGTTTTCATTTTTCACATGTGAATGAGAACATGTGGGATTTGTCTTTCTCTGCTTGGCTTATTTTATTTAACATAATGTCAGCCTTAAAATTTTAAGATAGGCAATTTCCCAGTAGTTGAAAATCACTTATTGCCAGCAGTTATTCAGAAAAGAATTCACCACATACAAACTCTCATATGCTCTACAAGCTTTCAACTTGGAATTCATTTCTTTTATATGAATCAGAAGAATAAATTAGAATAAAAAGCAATAATTAGCAGAGAGAGAGAAAGAGAGACAGAGAAACTTCTCTAAGACAGTTAATAATAGAGAAATTCTGAAATGATATTTTAAGTTCAGTTCCATTTTTAAAACTGAAGTCAATATAATCTGTTAACATTGATCACACAGATTATTTATCACATCCTAAGGAGGCAGCACAGGGACATAGGAAGAACAGTGAGAATTGGGGAGACAAGGCCTAGTTATACTTCTGCCACATATTATATTATATTAGGAAACCAATTTAAATCCTCCAGACTTCATTATGAAATCAAATAGGCCTTGCCAATCTCACAGGGTTATTGTAGTCCTTAGCCAAATGGCTTCATGGACTTAAAAGTTTTCATAAATTGTAAAGCTTTGTTCATATGCAGGGTAATCCCTTTTGTTTATGAAATATTTGTTTTTTTCAGGCCCTATAAGGGTCTCCAAAATCAATAATGTACAATCAATATTCCCTGAGAAATTAGCCTGTAGTATGAGTGATACTGGCATACCAATTAAACTCTAAATCACAGCCCTAGAGAGATACACAATAAGATGCAGGAAGTGCTACTATTAATGTCATTCTGCATTGTAGTGATTGGTGTATTCATTTCCCAAATGAGCAATAAATTCCTGAATGGTAGAAACCATGTCTTGTATAGTATTCTCATATTCCCACTATTGGCAGAAGTTATGAGCTCAATAAAGATTAGTTATACGAAAGAGCCCAAATAAGGAAGTGAGCTGAGGATCTATATCACTACACATATAAACACTCTATAAATCTCCTAGTCCATATATATGGTTCCCTTCCCCTCCCCAACCATGTCTCTCTACTTTTGGACTTTGGAATGTCCACTTTGTGAAACTAAATTAGTTTTCTTGGGCTGTACTCCTTCTCCCTGGTGTCATGCTTACCCTCACATAAATATTTCCAAAGACATTCCTTAAAAATATGCATACCTCAACTTTCCTAAGAAAAGTATATTTCCCATAAATGTTTTGGCAGTTAGTTCTACTTCTTGAACTTTGTGGGAAAGATGATTTGGAGTTACAGTTTTTCTTATTCACTTATCTTGGGGCATCTTATAATTGCTTATTATAAATATTTTAGTAATTTTTTGTACTAAAAATCCCTGGCACTTTAGAGAACTTGTCAAGAGCCATGCTCTCAGGTTATATCCTGGTACATTCAGCCCAGTCTGGTTCTCTGTGATGAGGTTGCTACAGATGCAGGAAACAGCTGCAAAATGACAGACTTTGTGCAGAAACTTGGTCAACTTTGCTATCTTTTCTAAATGAAGATACTTCCCCAAGTGCACTCCAAATACATTGTGCCAACCTTTCAGTATGACTCAACCTGAGTGTTTAGCTCTCCTGACCTCACAGAACACATAGCATGGACTCACAATAGGGGATGAAATACAGAAAAGGGATATTTGATCAATCACAGTGTGTCATGATGTCATGATGTTTTCACATGCCTTTAAGACCCTGACATGCTCTTAATGAAGATGTTCATCAAATAGTCTAAGTAGCTGACATTTTTAGTGCATTTGAATTATTTTTGAGTGATGCTTCTTGGTGCTTGAGAAGCACATTGTATTAGGTCAAGTACCTTTCTCAGAAATCAGGAGGGCAGGATTCAATTTGACCATTAATTAATTCTAAAACCTTGCATAAATTATTTCACCTATTGAAATCCACAATTCTTATCAGTTAATGAAGAGAATAGGGCTGACTTTAGGATTGTTTCTTTTCCCAGCCACAACATTTTTTTTTTGTGCTAATCGCTTTTAGCATTAAGTAGGATAGAGTTGATTAATTACTTTGTCTAGGAAGGGCAAGGCATGTTGAAAAAGTTTTAAATGGCAGAAGGCAAATTGTTTGTTGACCTAAGTAAAAAGAGAGCATTTATATGTATTAAAGCAAGGTCTAATAGAAATTCCAATGTAAAGAAAAATTCCAAATACTTGTCAAGTGAGACTTTTGCTGTTGTTTAGGAATTGAAAACAGGAGTTCCAAAGCTGGAACCAAAAGGACACTTAGCATGCTCCTGTTCAGAGATTACTTAATCCTGTTGGGGCCAGACCTCTTTAGGTCTCACAAAAAGGTGATAAAACTGGATCATCTATTCTAAACATTGTAATCATTCGTCTATATGAGCAGAAAACTAGGGATATTTGAGAATGATTATAGTCTAAGCAGAGACAGTTAAAATTTTGTTTTCCTTTAATGCAGGAGGTGGACAGTACTTCCATGTGGAAATGCTTCCTTTTTCAACAAAGGATAAAAAAAAAAAAAACCCACGCCTATAGACTGGAAGAGTCAGCCACAATGGGACCCTGACATCTCATTATCTGTGAAAAGTATATGCAGGCAAAAGACTTGCTGAACTTCCCTATGTTGAAATGAGCAAGGATAAAAGGAACTGGAACCATTACTTTTTACAGTTTAGTTGGGTAAACCTGAGGGAGGGAGCAGGAATGGAGGAGTGCACTTCTCTCCACTCTCTGTCATGGAAGGATAGAAGAAATACCTACCATTCAAAGTTCTTCCAGGAAGGGCAACCCAGAAACCAGAGCCTCTGGGATGTATAAATATGGGAAGGAGATTATGGGGATTGAAATTTTGAAATGGAACAAATCACCATAGGCAGAAGTTGTGCAGTTATAGGTGCTCCAACAGTCCTCTAAAGAATCTTCTTATGTATTCCCTACAGAGGCATCATGTAGTTATCATCTCCCAGGGCAAACTACTGTATCAACAGATAAGACCTTTTCTATAGTCTTCCCTTTCTCTTCTTTGTTTCCAAAGAGAAAGAAAATCAGAATGGGGGACAAGGAGTTAATGGAGAAAGCACTCCATATTCCTTCCTTGTTCTGCAATCTCCAGATCAAAGCTAGCTAGATCAGGGAAGGGAGGATATTAAGGTTAAAGTTTGAAATAATAAACCAGAATTGTCTATTTACTAATTGGATTTTTTTTGTAACTGAACATAACTGGAAAGCCTTGAAAACTGACTGAGTTTTCAGAAACAGTAAATAGAGCTTCCTGGCATAGTGAAAGCAGTGTTAAAAACAATTGAAAATCATTTTATTTTCATATCCCAGTGAATCCAGAATGTTCAACAACTTGGCAGCCTATAATGGGATATTCTGATGCCTTGATTCAAAATTCTTAATTGTGAGAAACCCAACTTTGATACTGTCCCTATCCCTGTTCAATCGATAAGTGATTGTTTCTGGCTTATTTTCTATAATTTGTGGAAATTCATGGAAGACTTGCTTCCACACACACAAAAAGGATTCTGATCTACTGTTCAAAGTTATACAGAAAATATTTATATATGTTTTTATTGGGAGACAATTCTCCATGAATATTTTCATGTTTTTGCATAGTTCAGGCTTCATGATTGAATAGCAAGTATGTGCTGGAAGGTAGAGGTTGTGCACTGCTCCAGACAGATTTAGACTTATCTCCCCAGAGCCATTTGCTTACATTCCAGTACAGAGCCCTTCCCCTACATTCCCCAAAGAAAATTTGGTTACAATCCAGGTGAAAGTTTCTCTCTCCTCATCTCTAAACCTGGAGAGGAGGAGAGAAAGATGTATCAGTCACCCTATATAAGTTCAGCCATGATTTCAGTGTTCTCCTGTGATGCAAACCCCACTGCATACCCAGGTAAACCATTGGTTCTCATCCCGGTGATCTGTGGGGTAACTGGGATTAAAAGGTTCTATGAAAATAATCTGCTATTCTCTGATCTAGGGATCTCCTGTTTTCTGCCAGTATATATGACATATGTGTGTGTTCTGTATACTCATTTATTGAGATAGACATTTCCTAAATATTGAGTGGAAGTTGTAGATTTCACAGTAAAACTTAAACTTGGTTTATGTTTTGAATTTTGATTCAGTTTGGTGTATTCATAAGGGCCAGAAGGACAAATTGTGTTATGAGGATCTAATGAGGTTCCTGACAGTAACTTTAGGTAGATATGTTGAGTTGCTTGAGTTCAAAGGCCATATCCATTAAGCTTCTGCTGAATGATGCATGTGAGAAAAGAGTTGGCATATGAAAGGATATAAATTATTGAGGAAGGATGATTTTAAGGATATTGTATCATGGTGTCACTTAATTTGTCCTCCCGCCTTGTCCAGGAAACTTTATCCAGATCTCTCAAGAGGAGAGCACAAAAATGAACAAGCTGAGCTAATCAGACATCAGATTTTATCCTTTGTGCTAATGTATAAGTGATAACATAAACTAGGTTTTGTTATCAACTTGAAGTTTGTTCAGTAAACATGAAGCTCCTACTGGGTGTGAGGTACTGTGCTATGCTCGGCACTCAGACTCAAAACATGAGTAAGATTTAATGCGGAACTGATGAGGGTGTTGGAAGGGGGCTTTAAAACCAGAAAAAGTATTTCAACATAGTAATAAGTGCAGGAGTAAAGGAGGGAAGACTCAGAGACAGGAAACAATATGGTGTCTAAGTAAGCACAACCAATTTATTTTTTTTAAATTTGACTTACATTAAGAATTTATTTTTAAAAATTTATTGGTGCACTGTAATTACACATAGTAATGCTAGAGCAGTGGTTCTCAGCCTTATGCACAATAGAATCATCTCAAGAACTTTGAAAACAATGCACATTCCCAGTCTGTACCCGAAGCTAAGAAAAGCTGAATTTCTGGAGGTGGGGCCCAGGCACTGGTCTAAAACTTCCCTGGTTTTTCTCATTAAATTCCAGTTGAAACTCTGTTTTATTGTTTGGATATGAGGTGCCCCTGCCCCACAAAAAAGCTCATGTGAATGCAGGAGTATTTGGAGATAAATGATTAGATCATGAGATCTATAACCAAATTAATCCATTCTAGTTTGAATGGAATGACTTGGTGTGGTGGTATCCATAGGCAGATGGGGGTTATAACTGGAGGAGGTGGTTCCCTTAGCAGTATGCTCTGAAAGGGTGTATCTTCTCTGTGGCCCCGACTCTGTCCTTCTCTCTCTACTTTCTGATCCTGCCAAGAGCTAAGCAGCATTCTTCCACCAGACATTTCCATGATATGCTGCCTCACCCTGAGACTAGAGCAATGGAGTCAGCCATTTATAAACTGAAACTTCTGAAATCATGAGCCTCCCAATAAACTTTTCCCTTTCTAAGTTGTTCTTCTCATGCATTTTGGTTACAGTAACAAAAAAATCTAACTAAAACAGAAATTGGTCCTAGGCAGTGGGGTCATAGCTGTAACTAACTTGACCATGTAGTTCAGAATCTTTGAAACTAGCATGTGAGAGGAATTTTGAAAAGTTTAGAGATGCAAACTGGAAAAGCTTCAGAATGCTGTAAGTGGAGCTTAAAAAGCATTTCTGGTGGGAGTTCAGAAGACCAGGATGATGATAGGAATGCAGACTATGCTCATGAGCTTTCAGAGGAAAACGAGGACTCTATTGATATTGCACTAGAAGGCACATTGTTATATCCTGGCAAAGCAGCTACCTATATTTTCCCTATGTTCTGAGGCATTATTTGAGGTTGAATTTAAAAGTGATGGACTAATTAATTTGGGGGGAGGAAACTTCAAGATGGCACAGCATTCAATCAGTGGAATGGATGTTGCTGGAAACTTTTAATCAGGTATACTATGACAATCAGAAGTAGAAAGCAGAGCTGAAGGATTTAAAAAATCTGAAGTTTGGCCAGAAAAGTGCATGTACAACTGGGTCCAAGGAAGGTATACTTTTTGAAGAGATTATAGCCACTAAAGAGTTGCAAAGTACTTTGTACAGAGACCATAGGAGAGGTACCTACAGGGCATTTAAGGAATTTACAAGACCACACCCACTGTAGGCTACAGGTGTAGAAGAAAATTCCTTTGAGAAGAGATCCTGAGTATGACCTGCTCATATTTTTTCATTATGGTCAGCCTTGTTGTTATTCAGAAGTCACTGCAACTGTGACAACAAGGGGTCCAGGTGTTGTGGGAGCAGGTAGCAAACCATGGAATGATCCATACGTGCTGGTTCCTCAGATGTGTCAAATGCTAGAGCTCACAGAGACTTCCACTGAAACGTCAAAGAAAGGTCTGGGAGGCCAGGCAAAATGTAGCTATATCAGAGTCTCCGAGGACTGCCCCTGAAAGGACCATGTATGAAGTACTAAGGAAGACAAAACTAGAATGGTGACCCCAGGAATTAAGAGATTCCAGAAACATGAACTCTCTCTTTTGTTTCTTTTTGTGTCTCTCATTCCTCATCCTGCCAAGCGTTGAGCAGATTTCCTCTACAGAGCCCTTCCATCATGATGTGCTGCTTCAGCTTGGGCCAAGAGCAATGGAGTCAGATGTCTATGGAATGAGACCTCTGAAATCAAGAGCACCAAATAAACTTTTTTTTCTCATCTAAGTTGTTCTTGTCAGATGTTTTGATCATGGCAATGAGAAAGCTGACTAAATCCACTGTAATGGTCATAGAGGGTGAAGTAGGACTTGTGAGGGATGAGGTTTGCCCATCTGTAAAACAATGCAAATAGCACCTACCTGGTCTAACATACCAGGTTTTATAATTACACTTGAATATAAGAATGCATTTGAAAATGCTTTGTAAACTACATGTCCCATTAAAAATGCACAGTAATTGTCCTTCTCTTTCTAGACTAAGAGCCCTTTGAGCATAGATATCATGTCTTATTTATCTTTATATCTCTACATTTTGCAGCATAAGGTTCATCACATAGTAGAAATCCAATATACTTTTGCCAAAGGGTAAATGAATGAATAAATATACAATGAAAATAAACACACATGGAACTCTTGAAACATCATTGAAACAGAAAAAGAGATTAAAGAAAAGTACATCCTTATGGTTTATATTCAAAGGAAAGTTTATAGGAGCACATGAGCCTATTGAGTGATTCAAATTAAGTTGATTTATTGCAACTTTCAAACAAAATGTGAATAAACCTAAAAAACATGTACAAAAATAACCTGGTTTTGAGTGTTTCAGCAGAGAACACAGCTTGATGTGTAGACAATTTAAACAACAAAGATCTCTGGTTGGTGGAAGCAGTATTTAAAATCAGAGCACAATGAAATGAAATTCTTGGAAAGTAAACACATTTTATTTTTGGAGTCTCCCATTTTTGTTACTCAGAAAGCATAACTTTGAATGTAATTCCATGTGTGTGTGTGTGGGGGGGTGTTTGAATGTAACTGATGTGCACATTCAGACATTATGGAAATGTTCAGGCAAAATAAATATTCAATTCAAAAGTGATGAACAAATTTTAAATTTAGGGGAAAATATTGCTTGCTAATTCAATTGATGAGAAAAGGTACAGGACTTGCATTATTTTCAGTCTGCCTTCTGCAATTTCAAAAAAATACAATAAAATATGCCTTTAGTATTGATGTGAAGGAAAAGTGAATCTTTTGTCTTGCAATTTGTCTTCTTAACAAAATGTCACTAACTCTTCTTTATATTATCTCTGCTATGTCTCCATTTGTCATTTCCTAGAAGGGATTAAAGCATGTCTACATCTACTGCTAGAGTAGCACATTTGGGCAAGAGAGATGATAAGGGGGGAAAGAGAAGAAAGAGCATCCCCAGAGAGATGCTGCTCATAACAGTAGTTTTTACCGTTCAGTGTCAAACAGGTATCAAGATCCCATTAGAACTATGTTCAAAGAATACAAGTCAGAATATGTGTAGCTTCATGTTATGGTTTGGCTATGAGTTAATGAGGGAATATTCAGAGGTAAATTATGAGAGTTGTAACCTAATTAGTCTATCTTAGTTTGAATGGACCAAGTGTGCATGGATGCAAGTGTGGTGCAGTTGAATAGGTGGGTCACCGGGGGAGGGCCCTGGAAGGATGCATCTTCCCTATGGCCCCTTCCCTACCTCTCATTCTGCTTCCTGATCCTTCCTGACCCATGATATGAGAAATTTTCCTCTTCTGGGCCCTTCCTCTATGATGTGCTGCCTCATCTTGGGCCCAGAGCAATGAAGCCAGTCATTTATAGACCGACACCTCTGAAACCATGAGCCCAAAATAAGTTGTTCTCATCAGACGTGTTGGTTGCAGCAATGAAAAAGCTAACTAAGATACTTCATAAGTTTGCTACCAAGAAGACCATAACATTAGACTATCTGTTTGGAAACAGACAAGTGGCAAGAGAACAGTTCCAAGGAAGTAGCTAAGGTACAGAGTAGCATTTCTGCCGACCTGTGGTCTTGGTGGGGAAATGTTAGTGTGGAGAACACCTAATGCCCAAGGATAAGCAACAAGTAGGAGGATGCCCTTGCCCCAAGGACATTTAGAATGCCCACCACCTTATCACCAAATCTCTTTATGTACCTAAATAACAGTGCCTAAGATCATTTTCAACAGTTACTATTGAATTGGATAAGAAATTTTGCTATAGTGCTAGATGGGAGTCTGTTGGTTCACACAGGCTAATATAATGATGGTTAATGGTTAGTTCAACAAACTGGTTTGGAACTAAAGTGAGTGGGAATTCACATAATGTCTCTTCACCATGTTCATGGTTTCATCTTCTCATGTCAGTCTATTATAATGCTTCTCTGCCAAGTCTTCCTGTTTTCAAATAATCTTCCTAATATATAAATCTAATATCACTCAATATCCCCCAATGTGTCCCATTGCCGTGAGGTTAATTCCAGAAATCTAGGTAACATATAATAAGGTTCTCTTCCTATTGAGTTTTCCAACCTCCTTTCCTGCTACTGTGCCATCCCTTTTGTCTAATCACAGGAAATTCCCTACTCCAAGTACATGCTCCTCCAAACCTCCATTCCTTGGATTTTACTGTTTTCTGTTTTCAGAATATTCCCACCTTTAAATTGCTGAAATTCCAGGCAACTCTCAAGGATAGATTTAGATCTTATCTATAGGTAGTTTTGCCCAAACTTCCAAGGTAAACTTTCTTTGAGCAATTTGGTCATCTTCTCTTTTTAACCCTTATAATATGAATTGTATATTTTTTTAGCAACTATTTTTTAAGTGAGAGAGAGAGAAAGAAAGAATTAATTTTATTTATTTTTTTCATCTGGTTTTGTTTTTCCAACACTTGGTTGTGTATGTGGTGCTGAGATTCAAACCTGGGTACTCACACATGCCAGGAAAGCATGTTAACGCTGAGCTGCTGCTCCAGGACCTGAACTGTACATTCTTGTTTGTCTCCTCCACTAACCCATGAATTCATCAGATACAGGGAATCTATCTCTCTTGTCTTGTCAAAGATGTCACTATTCTTCATGATACCCAGTGCATAGTACATTCTCAATTTTTCATTTTTGAATGAATAGATGAATAAATATTACATTATATAGGATTATATTGATTCAATATAATAGAAAGTATAAATATTTGATTCCAAAAGGATGGAGGATTTCTTTTCAACACAAAAGAGATTAAGAGTCAGACAGTCTAGGGCTATTTAGTGACTCAATGTTAACACCAGTGTCACAAGAGAAATTTTTATAATCCTCTGTTATAACTGCCAGATTTCGTATGTTGAAGCCCTAATACCCAGTGTGATTATGCTTGGAGAGAGTAACTTTATGGAAGTATTGATACAGATTAGGAGACAGTAAAATGGCTAAGTAGTCAGGGCAATGGGCCCTATCAACCACACTGGGAAGCTAATTGGTAGAGAGAGATTAGTAGAGAGAGATTAATGGGCATGCTCAGGACCTTCAAATGCAAAAGACCATGAGGCTGACCTGTAGGAGAAAACATGAACAGACTCATCTGTGGGAGCAACACCTTTGTCCCAGAGATGCAAAACTAAGAAGTAGGGCGAACACAGATGGGAACTAGGAAAGATTTGCTAACTGTTTTGCATAAATTTTTAACCAATGATTTTGGTGTTTAGTTTCAATGCCTGTTTTACATAGTTTAACCAATGATTTTGGTGCTTTTCTCAATGCCTGCTTTACATGAATCTCAAGGCTCATAATCCAAACCAATATAATCCCTGGCCTAACACCATAAGATGGTGTCCTGCTTCCAGGCACCCTTTTGCCTTGAGGAGTCTCTGCTCTCCTTCCTTAAATAAATCCTACTCCTTTTACTCTTCCTTTCCGTGGTTGTCTGTGGATTTCATTCTTCAAATTCATGAGACAAGAACCCAGAAGATTGGTGCCAAATTCCCAGGGTATACTTTGACACAAAGAGCTGCAATGCACGGCTCAACAGTAGCAGGGGAAAAACCCAACTCTTAGCTGGGTAGCTACTGACACTATGTCAGCTGCAGAGATCTGCTGCCAGCCCAAATGCCCAGTTTTACCAGGGAATAGCTGGAAACACTAGAAATGGGCTACTTGGCTGCAGAAAATTGCAGTCAGCCCAAACTCTGTTCACCAGTGGGATTAGAGAATCCAGCCTCATCCCCAACCCCCTGCATCAGCAACTGAGGTAGCATGAGATCATAACTATATTCCCTAAAATTTGTATACTGATACCTTAAATTTCAAATGCAATTGTATTTAGAGACAGGGCGTATGGGAGGTAATTAACTCTTGAGGGTAGAACCATGAACAGGATTAGTGTCCTCAGGAGAGAAGGGACAGTGTTTCTTCTCTCTTTCTCTTCCCTATGTGAAGAAACCTTGAAGAGGGATCTCTGTAGACGCCAAATCTGCCAGCACCTTGATCTTGAACTTTTAATCTCCAGAACTGTGAGAAATAAATTTATGCTATTTAAGCCAGTCTATAATTTTTAATTTATAGAAGCCAAATTAAAACAGGCTCTTATATACTAGAATTAATGTCTAAAAGGAGACATCAGACAGCCTTATATCTCTATTTTCATGCTCCTCTCCTCAAACATATGAAGAAATCAAGTGAGCACACACTTAGTGGATGTCTACAAGCCAAGAGAGGCATCACTGGAACTGACCGCCCTGACCTCAGACTTCCATTCGCCAGGACTATGAGAACAAAAGCACACGTTGTCTAAGCCTTCTAATTTGGTATTTTGTTACAAGCTTTAGCTGACACCACAATTGGCTTCAATTTCTCTTTCTGGTGTAAAATGATTACTGGAACACCAATGGTGATGTCTGGGCTTCAGGCCAAGGAAGGAAGAAGGAGGAAAACAGGCAAGAAGTCCCCTCTCCTAGGTGAATCAGATTTCCTTTAAGATTTTCCAGTCATCCACCTAAGTATTTCTGCCACCCCTGACTTCAGGTGAAGCTGGTAAATGTAGTTTGCAAGTTGGGTGCATTATCACCTAGAAAAAAAATCATGTTTTGTTTATGAGGAATATGGCAAAAATAGACATCATTTTCCCCTAATATTCCCTGCTACACATGATCTCTCCTGACAGCTATGGCTTTTGGTCTGTGTCCTTTCACACTGGGGTGGCAACCTATGCTGTACTGAATTTGTAAACTGAGTTGTCACTTGGGTAATGTAGACAAGGACTTAGACAATAAAAATGTGAAAGTACAGGATGTTTTAAATTCTATTTTAATTTGATTAAAGAATTGGATAGAACAATATTTTATGACATTTCTAGGAAAAGTATTGAGACGATATTCTCTTTTTCTCCCAGCCAGGACAATTTCAACTAGATATTCTTATAAAATATGAAAATCCATTGTGGACCTCTCTCTTCAGAAAGTCTGATTTTTCTGCAATTACCAGAATTCATTTAGATAAAACAAATTGGACTATAACTCCATATTTCAACATGAGATGGATTAAAATTCTCATCTTCTGAGGGGATGGGGGCAGAAGTAGGTGGAGGAGAGGAACAGGCTGGTTGGGCAGCATAGAGAAATTAGTCTTCAGAACTGAAGACACAGAGGATGGATCTCTGCACTCTAGTATTCTCCAGTAGTAGTTTTCTGGGTTTGAGTCCACAAAACTGGAGCAAACTAATCAGGAAGTCCTGAAATGTCATTATGCTGGAATTCCATGTTAACCACAAAGATCCAGAGTACTTTCCATGTTTAAGCAGCAGTAGATAGCCATCACTTTTTAGTGAAGCTTGGGTAGACAAACTGAGGAGTCTGTCCCCTGATAAACTCAGGTGACTTGCTGTCATTTTATTAATCTTGTAGCATTACTATAGTTGTTCAATTAACAAATGCATTTCCAAATTTTACACAACTGAATTTTAGCAGCACCTTCTGTTGTTTTTCTATCACCATCTGAAAAGGGAAAAGAAATAATGTTCATCCATGACTATTGTGTATCACCTTTTGGTCTAAGGCCCTTTTGCCCATCATGATTGACTGGTATTTCCTCACTAGAAACCTTTTATTTGATAGGCTTCTCCTTTTAAAATATAACTTAGAAAATTAATCCTGGGATTAGGAAACTTTTCTCAAGAATATCCAAGTATTAGTAACTGTGATGGTTAATTCTATGCAGCAACTTAACTGGGTTAAGGAACACCTAGATAGCTGGTAAAATATTATTTCTAGGTGCTTCTGTGAGGATGTTTCCAGAAGAGATTAGTACTTGTGTCAGCAAACTGGGTAAAGACTATCAGCCCCACCCACTCAGTGATATCATCCAACATATTGAGGACTTGACTAGAATGAAAAGGCAGAGGAAGCACAAATTTACTCTCTTATGAGCTGAGACATTCATCTGATTCTTTCCTTGGACAATGGCATTCTCAGTTCTTGGACCTTTGGACTGAGACTGGGACTCACATAATTGGCCCCTCATATAGTTTGGATCTGAAATGTCCCCTAAAGGTTCATGTGTGAAGGATTGGACTTCAGTGCAGCAATGTATAGATGAGACTTTTGGGAAGGGATTGGATCATGAGGACTCTGACTTTATCAGTGGATTAATCCATTGAGGGATTAAACATTTGATAGAGTTATTGGGAGGTGCTGGAAGCTCTAAGTGGTGGGGAGCTCTAGTTGGAGAAAGTAGGTAATTGGTGATATGCTATGGAAGAACTTATCTTGTCCATGGCCCTTTCAGATGCTATGAGCTGAATAGTTTTCCTTTACCATGCCCTTCTGCCATTATGTTCTTCCTCAATTCAGGCCTAAATGAATGGAGTCATTTGACCATGGACTGAAAGCTTTGAAACATCAAGTCAAAGTAAATCTGTCCTCCTTCAAGTTGTTCATATCATGAATCTGGATTAAATCAATGAAAAGCTGACTGACACAGCCCTTTTGGTTCTCATGTGAATTGCACCATTGGCTTTCTTGGACTTGTATCTTGCAAATGGCAGAATATAGACTTCTTCATTTCAATAACCATGTGGATAAACCTTCATAATAAATCTCTTCCTATATGTGTATGTACATGCATTTATACATGTATGTATAAGTATAGACTCTATTACATTTCTTTGGAGAACCTGCACTAACATATGTGGTACAGCAGAGATTGACTCCTGTTGTAGCCAAACCAGGTAGTGAGAACTTGTGCCAATTTTGTCTGATCTCCAAGTCTATATTTTGTAACATAGAAAGAGCAAACAACTTGTATTAATTGGGATATTGGGCTCTGGATAGGAAGTAAAATTCTGAATCAGTCTCCTGCTACATCTGTAACATTGCAGGTGTTATTCAAACTGTACATATCAATGTCTTTTTGTACTACACAATGATATGATAATAGTACTTATTTGCTATGGTTGGAGTGAATAATAATAAATGAGAGATAATGTTCTAGGACTCTCCAAGGCATTCTTTAGATCACTTTCCCTAATGACTTAATACCATGGCCATGGCTATCTTTTATTTGGAAAGATGTTTGTTGAATGAATTTATAATAGAACTAATAATCAAAATTAATTTACTGTTATTTAATCAGAAGGATTTTGAAAACTGTAATACTTTAGCTTGTTTCTCAAGAAATCTCAAGCAAGAGCCAATTTATAATCCAATTGAAAGCAAGAGTCTAATTAGAATACCTCTTAGGTCTTGGTGTCTGGCTATGAGTGGTGTTGCCATTGCCCGGCTCATGGTCAAGTGGAGACCATGTAAGTCCAGGCCAGGACACCAGGCAGTTTGAAAGCAGAGAAGTTTACAGAGAGATGACTAAAACAAATTTAAGGAGAAGTGATGGGAAATTCAGTGGCTTTAGGAGCTTGACAAAGGAGCTTAAGTTTGTCACTTTTTGTCCCAGTCCCTCAGAGGTCCAAAGAAGACTACCTCTGGATTCTGCCCCATAACCTACTTCGAATGGTTTGTGTTCTCAGCAGCCTGTGATTCTATACTGAGACAGAAATCAAGAGAGAAACACATTTTGAGGAGACTATAGTTAGTAGTATTTAGTGCTACAACAAGGTACAGGTTCAGACTGAAATATGTTCACCCGTTTGGTGTAGATATAAGGATATATTGCAAAATATGGGTAGAGATTTATGTGGTAGTTGGAAGAATGAAATTAAGGCAATCTGGTTCTTCAGGGGAGAAAGGGAGTTTAAAAATTAATATTAAGGGAAATTTGCTGGGAACAAAGAACCAGTAGAAAGAGAATATTTGCAGAAGTAATATTTTTCAAAGTGGAGGGTAGGGGATATTGTATACTCTATAAAGTACAAAATGAGTCACTAAGGTACAAGTAGAATAATAGAACTTCTATTTATAGTTTTTCTCACTTTATATCTTAATATGCATTAATAATGCATGTATGTTGTACAAGCAGCTCCGTTGTGTAATTTATAAATAAATACACATATATTGTGGATGTGTGTTTAATAATTTTATTGAGTAGGTAATCAAAAAAGTTTGAGGCCACAGTACTGAAATACTTATGTATCAAGGTAGCAAGACACTCATCCTCCTAAAAGCCAATACTACAATAGGCATCAAAGAGTGCCACATGAAAGCAAAATGTTTTGGCAAAGTAAAAACAGTGGAAACAGGTGTGTCCTAATATGAAAGAAGTTTTTTTTTAACCTCTTTTTCTTTGTGCTTTCTTAAAATCTTTATTTCTTTTTTAATGAGGCGAGCTTTCTGAAACTGGGAAAAACAGTCCTTAATAAGCATTTTGCTTGATTCCTTTTTCAGACCAAAAGAATCTTGCTGTCAAGGAATGATCACAGCATGGAAAAAGTTCAGGTATGAAATAAAACATTTCTTTAAAGAAGAATTTACCTGTTTTTTTTTTCCTTAACAGGGTGGTCTTGAGATTTTCTAGTTTTAGTTCTATTCAGCCACACACACATACTTTAAAACATCTCTTGATTGCTAAGGCTAAGGGAATCACTTCTTTCTTGTCATATTGATGTAGGTGAACAATATAGAAGGCATAAAACATTTTGTTCTAAGCACTGAAAAACTCCACGATTGTTATAGCTTAATAATAATGATAATAAAATTAACATCAACCAATTAAAGAACCACAGATTCATCTTATGCTGTCCATTTATAGGCCTCAAGAAGACAGAATTTACAGCTCACATGCAAGTTAAGAGTTTTTTCTTTGCTTTCTAATTGGAGTGAGGGTGGTAGTATTTAACAAAAAAGAAGACAGAGGTACTTTGCCCTGATGGTATGTGTGAGAAGTTTACCTTATTAGCGGGGAAAGGCCATTTTCTAGATGTTCCTCTATCAAGGCCAAGCCAGGATCCTGGGAAGGGAGGGTAATGGACAGAAATGATCAGAACTGAGCTGTGAGTGGAAAGAACGGAAAAAATCAAGGCCTACGAAAACTCCTAGATGATCATCTAGAGTGATTTCTTTATGAATTAAGGGTGAATCATTGGGAGAAGATTAAAAAAAAGTTTTGCATTTGCAGCATCTTTTAGATTCTATGTGTGTGAACAATTGCATGCCAGAAACTACCTTTCAGTTCAGAAATTTCATAGAGGTTATGCTGTAACTAAGGGATTAAATAAAATTGCACTGTCAGACTGCCATCCAGTTATAGTATTTGCCCATTATTAATTTTCAGGATTGAAGTGGCAGATTCCACTGACAAGGGATGCCAACTTTTATTCCAGTTATTATTCTGAAACTTCCTAGTAGTAAAAGTTTGACCTTTCCAGAGAGAATCAAGTCTAATCTAAACGTCTATACTTGAGTTTGTACTGTCAATATCATTATTACATTGCATCATTTTAGTTGAAATTTTATTTATTTATTCCTCGATATATTTTTAAAATTTATTTACAGTATTGACTTAGATTCCAAGTAACTTTGCCCTATTTTGGCAAATCTATACTAGATACTACATTTTTTTCCCTAATTACAATCTAGATAGGGAGCCAAATGACAACTAGAAATAATTGAGGAGAAGTCTACGGTCATTCTTTGTATATCTTCAGGTGTATAGTTTTCCACAAACTAATCTGAGCATACTTAAGAGATAAAAATATGATTTACACATAAGATGGTTATGTAGGGAAGAAAAAGTAATGTTTTTTCCTCACCCTTGCAAGGATCATAGCTGATACTTCCACAATAAAACAAATTTTTTTATTAGAAGTTAATAGAGATACAATTGAGGGGGAAACATTATCAAACCATCAGTAACCAATGTATATATACTTTGTTATCCAGGGGTAATGCCAAAGCATGGATGACTACCTTGGGTTTCACCTATTGCAGTTTCCCCCAGAACACTTGCGTTAAATGGGTATCTCCTGGAGGAATGACATCTGCTTCTGAGATGGTTCCCCCATATTCCCACTCTCCAGCCTCCTATGAGTTCTTCATACACCCTCCCCCTTCCCATTCCCCTCCATATGCCTCTGAGTATCCTAGGGAGCCATCCCCCTATTACACTGAGAACCATACAATTTGAAGTTATTGTTAGGTTAGCCCTCTAAACTACTGCTTCCCCATGTATTCTAGCTTCCACAGATGAGAGAAACCATTCAGCTCTTGAGTCTCTGAGATTGGGATACTTCACTTAACATAATTCTTTCCATCTCCATCCAGTTGATGTCAAAACCCATAATATCATCTTCTCTAATGGCTGAATAGTACTCCATTGTATATATGTACCAAAGTTTTTGTATCCATTCGTCCAGTGAGGGGCATCCGGGTTAGTTCCATAGTCTAGCTATAGTAAATTGAGCTGCTATAAACATTGAAGAAGCCACATAGCTGTAATATGCTGATTCTAACCCTTTTGGGAAAATCCCCCGGAGTGGGATAGCTGGATCATAAGGTGGTTCCATCCTTAATTTTTTGAGGATTCTCCACACTGCTTTCCATAGTGGCTGAACCAGCTTGCAGTCCCACCAGCAGTGTAACAGTGTTCCTCTTTTCCCACAGCCCCTCGAGCATCTGTCATTGTTTGTATTCTTCATTTTTGCCACTCTAACAGGAGTGAAGTGGTATCTCATTGAAGTTTTGATTTGCATTTCCCTTATAGCTAATGATGTAGAGCATTTCGCAAATATTTATGGGCTTTCTGGACTTCCACTGGAGAGAAGATCCTTTTGCGTTCTTTAGCCCAAATATTGATTGGATTATTTGTGAGTTTGGAGTTTAGTTTCTTTAGTTCTTTGTATATTCTGGATATTAGCCCTCTGTCCGAGGTGTAGCAGGCAAAAGTTTTCTCCCATTCTGTAGGTTCTCTCTTGATGCTCTTGACTAGATCTTTAGCTATACAGAAACTTTTTAGTTTAATTGCATCCCATTCATTTATTCTTGATTTTACAGCTTGAGCCATGGAGTTTTGTGAAGTACCTGCCTACTCCTACATGCTGTAGTGATGACCCTACTTCTTTTTCTAGTAAGTTTAAAGTTGTTGCCTTAATATCCAGGTCTTTGATTCATTTTTATTTAATTTTTGTGCAGGATGAAAGATAAGGATCCAGCTTCAGTTGTCTACGTATTGCTGTCCAGTTTGTCCAACATCATTTGTTGAACAGGTTGTCTTTCTTCTACACTATGCTTTTGCCCCCTTTATCAAATATCAAATAGTTAAGGATATAGGGATTTGTCTCAGGAACTTCTATTCCGTTCCACTGGTCTTTGGTTCTGTTTTGATATCAATACCATGCTGTTTTTGCTACTATGACTCTGTAGTATAATTTCATGTCAGGGATTGAGATACCCCCTATTTCTTCATTTCTATAGAGTGATGTATTGGCTAGTCTGGGTCTCCTGTTATTCCATATGAACTTGAGAATTGCTTTTTCTATATCTGTGAAGAATGCCATAGGTATCTTGATGGGGATTGCATTGAATCTGTATAGGGCTTTGGGTAGAATGGCCATTTTTATTATATTGATTCTGCCTAACCATGAGCATGGAATGTTTTTCCATCTACTCAGGTCTTCTGTAATTTCTTTTTTTAGTGTTTGATAATTTTCTTTGTAGAGGTCCTTAACATCCTTTGTAAGGTTAACGCCCAAGTATTTCATTTTTTGGAAGTGATGGTGAATGGGAGAGATTTCCGGATTTCTTCTTCTGTGGATTTGTTGCTGGAGTAAAGAAATGCTAGTGATTTGCTGGAGTTGATCTTGTAGCCAGATACTTTTTTGAAAAGACCTATAAGCTCTTGGAGTTTTCTGGCGGTTGTTAGTGGGTCTTCTAGGTATAGAATCATGAATAGAGATAACTTGCCTTCCTCTTTTCCTATAGGAATACCTTTGATTTCCGGATAGCTCTGGCAAGGGTTTCAAGGACTATATTGAACAAGAGTGGGGATAGTGGACAGCCTTGTCTCGTACCTTAATTCAGTGGAAATGCTTTCAGTTTTTCTCCATTGAGGATAATGTTGGCTATGGGTCTGTCATAAATGGATCTGACATAGTTAAATTATCTTCCCTTGATTCCTATCTTATCCAAAGTTTTGAGCATAAAGTGGTGTTGAATTTTATCAAATGCCTTCTCTACATCAATTGAGATGATTATATGATTTTTGTTTTTAATTCTGTTTAGGTGGTGAATTACATTTATTGATTTGTGTATGTTGAACCAGCCTTGTTTTCCTGGAATGAAGCCCACTTGACCATAGTGTATTATCTTTTTAATGGGCTTTTGTATCTGATTAGCTAAAATTTTATTAAGGATTTTTGCATCAATGTTTATCAGGGTCTGTAGTTTTCTTTCCTTGACATGTCTTTGTTGGGCTTTGGAATCAGTGTAATGTTTGCTTCATAAAAAGTGTTTGGGAGGATCCCTCTCTATCAATTTCCTGGAAGAGCTAGTAGAGGATCGGTGTTAATCCTTCTGCAAAGGCTTGGTAGAATTCTGTTGTATATCCATCCGGACCTGGGCTTTTCTTTTTTCAGAGAGCTTTGATTCCTGCTTCAATTTTGCTTTCTGTGATAGGTTGGTTTAGGTTTTCAATGTCCTCCTGTGTTAAAGAGGGGATGTCGTGTGTGTCCAAAAACCTGTCCATGTCCTCCAGGTTATCAACTTTTGCAGAGTATAAGTTTTCAAAATAGGTTCTGATAATCTTCTGTATCTTGGATGAGTCTGTGGTGATATCCCCATTTTCATCTCTGATTTTGTTGATTTACTTCATTTCGATCTTCCTTTTGGGGAGTTTGGCAAGGGGTCTGTTGATCTTGTTCACTCTTTCAAAGAACCAATGCTTAGTTTTATTAATAGTTTGTATAGATTTTTTATTCTCAATTTTGTTGATTTCAGCTCTGATTTTGGTAATTTCCTGTCTTCTGTTAGATTTAGGGTTGGACTGTTCCTCCTTTTTTTAGTCCTTTGAGTTGAAGCATAAGGCTATTAATCTGATCTCTTTCCAGGTTTTGGTGTATGCACTCAGTGCTATAAATTTACCTCTTAAGAAAGCCTTCATACTGTCCCAGAGGTTTTGGTATGTTTTTCCTCATTCCTGTTCAATTCTAAAAACTTCTTAATCTCTGCTCTCATTTCCTCTTTTACCCATCCTTCTTTTAAGAGGTAATTATTCAAATTCCAAGTATTTGAATAGTTTCTGTTGTTTCTCTTGTTGATTGCTAAGATCATAACATTATGATCTGACAGGATACATGGGATTATATCCACTTTTTTATATTTGCTAAGATTATCCCGGTGACCTAGGATGTGGTCTATTTTAGAGAAGGATCCATGGGCTGAAGAGAAGAAGGTAAATTCAGCTGTCTTAGGATGGAATATTCTATAAATGTCTGTTAAGCCCAATTGATTAATAGAGTAGTTCAGACTGGAGATGTTTTTATTGATTTTTTGTTTTGAGGATCTCTCTGGAGTTGATAATGGTAGTCCTCCAGGATTATTGCTTTGAGTTCAATGAGGGGATTAATGTCCGTAAGTATTTTTTCCATATATTTGGTGGAGTTGTAATTGGGGGCATAATGTTGATTATTGTTATATCTTCTTGGTGAACTGTCCCTTTTAGTATGATAAAGTGACCCTCTTTGTCCTTTCTGACGAGTTTTAGTTGGAAGTTAATTTTGTCAGAAATTAGAATCACTACACCAGCTTGCTTTTATGGGCCACAGGCCTGGTAGACGTTTTGCCATCCTTTCACTTTCAGCCCGTGTCTATTTTTGAGTGTCAAATGTGTCTCTTGTAGGCAACATATTGTTGGATTTTGTTTTTTTGATCTAGTGCATCAGTCTGTGTCTTTTAATTGGGGCATTAAGACCATTCACATTCAAGGATAGAATAGATATGGGAGGCTGATTCACAGACTTTGTATCAAGTACAGAGTTTTGAGTCATCTTGAAAGTCAGTTTTTGTATAGTGTGATTATTGACTTGACCTTGTTTAAGGATTTAGGATATCATTGGCATTTTCTTCTGCATGGAGAACATCTTTGAGAATGTTCTGTAGAGCAGGATTTGTGTTCATGCATCTTGCTAGCTTGAGTTTATCGTTAAAGTATTTAATTTTCCCTTCATATTTGAAGCTGAGTTTTGCCGGATATATTATCTTTGGTTGAAAGTTGTTATTTTGTAACACTTGAAAGATATTGTTCCAAGCTCTTTTGGCCTTCATTGTTTGCTCTGAAAAACCATAGTGACCCGAATTGGTTTGGCTCTGGATGTGATTTGGGGCTTTCCTCTAACAGCTTTTAGAATTCTCTCCTTAACTTCTCTGTTATTCATTTTGTATATGATATGTCTTGGTGAGTTTCTCAATTTATTAGGACTATTTGGAGTTCTATAAGCATCTTGTATGTGATAATCCTTATCAATAGTAAAATGAGGGAAGTTCTCACTTATGATTTTTCTTAAAAGGTTCTTTTAGCCTCTTGTTTGCTGTTCAGAGTTTTCCTCCAGGCCAATGATTCTCAGATTATTATGGCTAATCTCATCAAATATTACTTGGAATTTCTGATTATGTAATATAAGTTGTTTATCCTGCTTCTTTGAATTCTGCCTATTCTCATTCTTCGATAATCGTTCTTTGAGAGCTGATTTTTTTTTTCAGCAGAGTAAGCTCTGGTTTGGTTTCTTCCATAGAGGATTTGATTTGATTAACAGTGTTTTTCATCTCTTTTCAGGATGTCTATATCTTTGTATTGCTGATCTTTCATTTCATGGAACTGATCCCTTATTTCCCTGTAGATGTTGACTCTCATCTCTTTAAATTGCTCTCTGAACTCTTTCCTTATTTCATCTGTCAACTCTTTGATTGCATCACTAATCATAATGCTGACACAATTCCTCTGGTTTTCATCTAGGGCTCCAGCTATGGTGTCCTTTGGTGGTGAGCTATGGGGTTGAGGATGTGAGTTATTTCCCCTTTTCCTCATTTTCTGAGCCCGAGAGCATGACTTGTACTTCCAGAAAGTTGCTCTTGGTGGAGTAACTGGAGCTTCTTATGGCTTTGCTTCATTGTGATGGGTTTGTTTGAGAGAGATTTCACAGGGAATTATGATACCAAGCCAGTGCCCATTTTGAAGCATGTCTGTTTCTTCAGATAGCAGGGTCTCTCAGAAATTGGGGAGAAGGGATGACTAGGAATTCAAGAAGGTGAATTGGGGAGGTAAAAATTCACTCTTGCCTTCGTGTAAAGAGGAACAAGGGATAAGGGGGGAGTAGGTTATTCTATTAGGACTAAGGAAAACATAGGAATGGGATTCAGGAAAGGTAAAGACTTTGGGTGAGGGTGAGAGAAAAATGCTTATTTTTAGGGATTATCAGAGTACAGGGGAGGAAGAGATTAGTATGGGGTGTGGTTATCTTTGCTCTCCAGAGGCTGAGTCTATCTTGCTATCATGAAACGTTTTCCTGGTTGGAACCCCATGTTATAGGGGTAGCAGTAGGGACTAAGAAGACTTAGAGAAAGTAGTAGCCAATCACCAATACATACATACGAATAAATATTTACATCCACCAACACTAACTTCAGTAATAACCGTAAAGCGAGATAGGGAAAAAGAAAAAAAAATCTATATAAAATATATATATATATATAATTAAAAAATTAAAAAAATAAAAAATAATAATAAAAAGAAATTTAAAAAATAATAATAAAAAATTCTTAATGAAAACTTAGATCTATAGACAATGAGGGCGTCTCTGGGACCTCTGATAGGAGATGGTCACTGTTCTTCTGGGTTTCAATATGAATGTCTCTCAGTCTGTGGCCCCCAGGGGGCCATCTCCCGGCACAAGTATCACCCCCTACAGTGTGTGAGCTTGGCTGATGTCTGTTTTAGTTAGGAATGGGACGGATCAGCAACGGTATCTGTGGCTTTGCTGGCATCTGCTGACCCGGCTGCTGCTGCTTGCAGCCCCGCCCCTGCAGCCAGTCAGGGATTGTGTCCAGGGAGTACGCAGAATGTAAGGGAGCCGGCCACTGTTCCTGGCCGAACAGACAAAGTCCCCCTATCTCTCCTCGCTCTGACTGTCTCTCCGTAGCCCCAGCCGATGGGAAACTAAGTCCTAGGACTCCCAATGGTGGTCAGCTACTGGGCACCCCAGGGGGCTGTCTCCCAGCACAGCTCTCATCCCCCACAGAGTGCGAGCTTGGCGGTCATCTGCTTAGTTTGGGACGGGATGGAATCAGCGATGAAATCAGTGGCTCTGCTCAAACCCGCTGCATCAGCTGCTGCTGCTTGCAGCCCCTCCCCTGCAGCCAGTCCGGGATTGTGTCCTGCGAGCGGAGCGCACAGAACATAAAGGAGCCGGCCACCATTCTTGGACGAACCGACAAAGACCTCCTATCTTTCCTCACTCCCATAGTCACTCTGCTAGCACCAAGCAATCAACCGAACCACAGCACTCTTTGCAGGGCAGACAGAACTTTTTCTGGCAGAAAGTCAGCACAGGCAGCCTTCTGTGTCCCTGGCAGGAGGGGGAACCCACCCCCTTTTTTCCTTCTCATGAAACTCCCAAGGCTCGGCTCCTTATAAAATCTTCACAAACTTGTACTAGAAGTTCAAATATAGATTCCCCTGGATGCACCTTGGACAATTGAGGACGCACTGGATTTTCCCAAGCAGACCCGGAGCCTCAGGAAATGCTGCCTCCCTTCAGGTCGCCATGTTGGAACCAATCCAACAAAACAAATGAACAAGAGGAAAGCATGACACATTTATTTAACTAGTTTTAAGTGACACAGGAATTTTAAGTGACACAAAGATCATGGTAAGTTATATATTCCTTTGTTAAATGTGATGAGAGAAGTGGTTAGTTGTGGCAATAGGAATGGACACAAGGAATATGATCTAATAACAATAAATGTGTGGGGGAATTATCAAGGCCTTTTTGTTCAGATTGTTTCCTGTGTCACTGAGCAGCAGTTCTTCCTCCTCTGGTGTGGCATAGGACACCTGTCAATGACAGTCACTTGACCTACTTTCATGGATGGTAGATCAGAGAATTCTTTTGTGGACAGTTCTCACACTTTCAGTCAGAAGTCAGAGAGTGATGTCCAAGGTTCCATAATTTAGAGCAGGGTGTCTTGCACCCTGTCAGTTAAATTTATGTGTCAACTTGGTTAGGCTACATTGCCCATTTGTTTGGACAAGCAGTAATTTAAATGTTGCTGTGAAGATATATTTTAGATGTAATTAACATTTAAATCAGTAGCACCTTTAGAGTGGTAGACTATACTTCACAATGTAAGTCTCATCTAAT